>WNWK01007985.1:30000-88507 GCA_009830355.1 Cherax destructor | reverse complement strand
TCTACAATCAAGACAGCATTTCCGCCGTATATGGTGGAGCCAACACCATCGCTCAAAGTTACACGAGCAAGGTAAGAATTTGATGTTCTGGTCAAAACAGGGGACTGCGCAGTTCTTGTATTCAAGAATATTCAAATTTTTACCTAGGGACGGCGGTTATGCGTGGACTTTTTAGTCCAAACACGTGAGTGTAAATTCAGTCTGAAGTCAAAGACTGAAATATGGACATACGCTCCTTTGGGGCAATATATTATAATAAACCACGTGTATGTTTACCTTACAGCCCTGTGGAGATTGAGGCCATATATGGATCCCCTGAGAAGGTGTTGGTGGCGGCTGCGACATCTTGGATTCATCAATAAGCTAAGTAGTATTAGCGAACCATACATTCCATGTTATCGTAGGAGCCCATCCTCCACAGTATCTTATAATATGTAAACCATACATTGTAACCAATATCTTATATGTAAACCATACATTGTAACCAATATCTTATATGTAAACCATACATTGTAACCAATATCTTATATGTAAACCATACATTGTAACCAATATCTTATATGTAAACCATACATTGTAACCAATATCTTATAATATGTAAACCATACATTGTAACCAATATCTTATATGTAAACCATACATTGTAACCAATATCTTATATATAAACCATACATTGTAACCAATATCTTATATGTAAACCATACATTGTAACCAATATCTTATATGTAAACCATACATTGTAACCAATATCTTATATGTAAACCATACATTGTAACCAATATCTTATATGTAAACCATACATTGTAACCAATATCTTATATGTAAACCATACATTGTAACCAATATCTTATATGTAAACCCCACATTGTAACCAATATTTTATAATATGTAAACCCCACATTGTAATCTTTACAGAGAAATAAATATTTGTATATTACAAAACTGGCTGTCAGAACTGTGAAATGTAAATTACGAACAAGGATTTTTAAGAGGAAACTACAGACATAACAAAGTAAAAAAAAGAACTTGTCTGTAACCCCTTTTCCCGTCTGTATCCTTCCCTATCTGGTGTGGCTTCCCCGTCTGTACCCTCCCCTATCTGGTGTGGCTTCCCCGTCTGTACCCTCCCCTATCTGGTGTGGCTTCCCCGTCTGTACCCTTCCCTATCTGGTGTGGCTTCCCCGTCTGTACCCTCCCCTATCTGGTGTGGCTTCCCCGTCTGTATCCTTCCCTATCTGGTGTGGCTTCCAAGTGCACCATCAATTACTTGAATATCAACACGCAAGTACCCTGAAGAATGGGCATTATTTATTATCTTATCTTAGTAAAGGTAATAAACGTTTCCTAGTGAAGAGCACTCAGGCAGCACGACACCTGAGACTCAGGCAGCACGACACCTGAGACTCAGGCAGCACGACACCTGAGACTCAGGCAGCACGACACCTGAGACTCAGGCAGCACGACACCTGAGACTCAGGCAGCACGACACCTGAGACTCAGGCAGCACGACACCTGAGACTCAGGCAGCACGACACCTGAGACTCATGCAGCACGACACCTGAGACTCAGGCAGCACGACACCTGAGACTCATGCAGCACGACACCTGAGACTCAGGCAGCACGACACCTTAGACTCAGGCAGCACGACACCTGAGACTCAGGCAGCACGACACTTGAGACTCATGCAGCACGACACCTGAGACTCATGCAGCACGACACCTGAGACTCAGGCAGCACGACACCTGAGGCTCAGGCAGCACGACACCTGAGACTCAGGCAGCACGACACCTGAGACTCATGCAGCACGACACCTGAGACTCATGCAGCACGACACCTGAGACTCAGGCAGCACGACACCTGAGGCTCATGCAGCACGACACCTGAGACTCAGGCAGCACGACACCTGAGGCTCAGGCAGCACGACACCTGAGACTCAGGCAGCACGACACCTGAGACGCTATGAGTACGTACCTGGCTAAGGTGAGAACGAGCCTTCCCTAATTCCAACTGCCGCACCCCGTAGTTTGAACAGCGGGCTTCACCTGTGGGAACCTAACGCCGTTTGCCTCCGTAGTTCGAACCACGGACTTCTGTAGTTCAAACTGTGGATCTCTGTAGTTCAAACTGTGGATCTCTGTAGTTCAAACTGTGGATCTCTGTAGTTCAAACTGTGGATCTCTGTAGTTCTGTAAGAGGAAGAAGCTAATTTAATATAAATGTAATTTACAGAGTAACTCACATCACTTTTAAAATAATAATTCATCGCTAAAAATGTTATTTATTATACAATTGTTATATTAATATATCAGTAGATACTATGATATACTACTGTTATACTGATTGTTATATTAATATATCAGTAGATACTATGATATACTACTGTTATACTGATGGTTATATTAATATATCAGTAGATACTATGATATACTACTGTTATACTGATTGTTATATTAATATATCAGTAGATACTATGATATACTACTGTTATACTGATTGTTATATTAATATATCAGTAGATACTATGATATACTACTGTTATACTGATTGTTATATTAATATAACAGTAGATATTATGATATACTACTGTTATACTGATTGTTATATTAATATATCAGTAGATATTATGATATACTACTGTTATACTGATTGTTATATTAATATATCAGTAGATATTATGATATACTACTGTTATACTGATTGTTATATTAATATATCAGTAGATATTATGATATACTACTGTTATACTGATGGTTATATTAATATATCAGTAGATATTATGATATACTACTGTTATACTGATTGTTATATTAATATATCAGTAGATACTATGATATACTACTGTTATACTGATTGTTATATTAATATATCAGTAGATACTATGATATACTACTGTTATACTGATTGTTATATAAAATCACTGCGGTATTAAAGTCATTACATAAGGTTAAATCTTCAGAGGGTGAGCACTGGTCCTCTTGAAGGACTCTAAATCTAAGGAATTGGAGCTATCCCCCTCTCCTCCCCCCGTCCTCAATCTTTCGTCAAACATTATTTCGTCTAATTCGCAAGATGCTGTATGACCCTTATCAGAATAATAATAATAATAATAATAATAATAATAATAATAATAATAATAATAATAATAATAAAAATTAATAATAATTCTGCAAAGAGGTTGATAAAAGACTGACTTGACCTTTGTCGTCTACTCCTCTTTAGTTCCCCTCAACTCATTCAGAACTCTCCCTTTCAACTCTTACACGGTACCCCCTCAACTCATTCAGAACTCTCCCTTTCAACTCTTACACGGTACCCCCTTCAACTCATTCAGAACTCTCCCTTTCAACTCTTACACGGTACCCCGCTCAACTCATTCAGAACTCTCCCTATCAACTCTTACACGGTACCCCCTCAACTTTGACATGGTATATCAACGTTTTGCTTCAACAAACAGTTTGCTATGCCTCACTAAACACCTGATTCACTCAACACTGCTACTGTGGTTCACTAAGGAAGTCTCCATTTCTAGTATCGGATATTATACTCACTATAATTTACACAAGCAGCTCGGTAGTTAATCTAGGAAATATTTTAATATCTGTAGAAATTCTTGACTTTATCCGCCAAAAAGCTCATCTCTCTAAGATTAGATGGTATCATCCACACATAACCCAGGTCGTTCTAAGATAAAATAGGATAAGATCATTCTCCGCATCACAATTTGTTACGTAAGCAGGCAGGCAGCTTGCTGTGTTAGAAGTAACTTAAAGCGGCACCAGCATAACTAAAGATAATACTAAGTTTCATGTTTGATGCCGGAACTGGGAGCGATGCATTACAACGAGAGACCTAAGGAACTTATCTTAAGAGCACTGGGGTGCACACACACACACACATACATGCAAATCTGCATATCCAAACAAACATCTCCAACAAACATTGCATGAGCATCTTGCTGCGGGAGAAGTGTTTGACCCAGGCACTTGGCACTAAACTGGAGGCCTCCATCAAGGCCTCTTAGCTTCAAGTGTCAAGATCCGTCCACGGAGGCTTTCAAATAGTGTGTGTGTGTGTGACCAAGCCTCAGTTCTTGATCCACTTTAATACAATTGACTGGCGTTGTTGGCTGCTGTTATCCTCTTGAGTCCTCTCACAAATTCTTAAAACTGTGTATATAGGTTCTTACCACTACCCGACTCCTCCAGCTCATTCCCAGTTATCACTACCTTTAAACATTCATATGACATATATCTTTCCTCTATGTTCTTCTCTGTATGTCTGATCATGAACTAGGCTTCAAAGTTCACTGCAAACCTACCTATCAACACCATCTTATCTTCTAATACTATTCACACCATAACATCAAGAATAAACGTGGCATCATCACAGTCTTCATCCTTCTCCCTTCTTTTTTATAGGTCGATTTTTTTCTTTTAATCTTTCTTATGGGTAGAGTGTTCAGTTGATAAGCTCTGATGTCTCCCGCGTTCATCTTATCTCGCTAGCTCATCAGACAGGTAGGATTTACAACAACTATCAGCATTAACAACACCACTACAACAACCACCATCACTATCATCAATACCAACAAGACCATCACAAACACCATCAGTACCACAACAACCATTAACAACACCACCTTCATTATTAAAAACCAAAACAACAACAGAAACAATAATACAACCAACATTGGACACGGAGTGAACTGAACCATGAGCACTAAAACAACCAACATTGGACACGGAGTGAACTGAACCATGAGCACTAAAACAACCAACATTGGACACGGAGTGAACTGAACCATGAGCACTAAAACAACCAACATTCGACACGGAGTGAACTGAACCATGAGAACTAAAACAACCAACATTGGACACGGAGTCAACTGAACCATGAGCACTAAAACAACCAACATTGGACACGGAGTGAACTGAACCATGAGCACTAAAACAACCAACATTCGACACGGAGTGAACTGAACCATGAGCACTAAAACAACCAACATTGGACACGGAGTGAACTGAACCATGAGAACTAAAACAACCAACATTGGACACGGAGTCAACTGAACCATGAGCACTAAAGCAACCAACATTGGACACGGAGTGAACTGAACCATGAGCACTAAAACAACCAACAATCCTCACGGAGTGAACTGAACCATGAGAACTAAAACAACCAACATTGGACACGGAGTCAACTGAACCATGAGCACTAAAACAACCAACATTCGACACGGAGTGAACTGAACCATGAGCACTAAAACAACTAACATTGGACACGGAGTCAACTGAACCATGAGCACTAAAACAACTAACATTCGACACGGGGTGAACTGAACCATGAGCACTAAAACAACCAACATTCGACACGGAGTGAACGCAACCATGAGCACTAAAACAACCAACATTGGACACGGAGTGAACGCAACCATGAGCACTAAAACAACCAACATTGGACACGGAGTGAACTGAACCATGAGCACTAAAACAACCAACATTGGACACGGAGTGAACTGAACCATGAGCACTAAAACAACCAACATTCGACACGGAGTGAACTGAACCATGAGCACTAAAACAACCAACATTCGACACGGAGTGAACTGAACCATGAGCACTAAAACAACCAACATTGGACACGGAGTGAACTGAACCATGAGCACTAAAACAACCAACATTGGACACGGAGTCAACTGAACCATGAGCACTAAAACAACCAACATTGGACACGGAGTCAACTGAACCATGAGCACTAAAACAACCAACATTCGACACGGAGTGAACTGAACCATGAGCACTAAAACAACTAACATTCGACACGGAGTCAACTGAACCATGAGCACTAAAACAACCAACATTGGACACGGAGTCAACTGAACCATGAGCACTAAAACAACCAACATTGGACACGGAGTCAACTGAACCATGAGCACTAAAACAACCAACATTGGACACGGAGTGAACTGAACCATGAGCACTAAAACAACCAACATTGGACACGGAGTGAACTGAACCATGAGCACTAAAACAACCAACATTGGACACGGAGTGAACTGAACCATGAGCACTAAAACAACCAACATTGGACACGGAGTGAACTGAACCATGAGCACTAAAACAACCAACATTGGACACGGAGTGAACGCAACCATGAGCGCAAAAACAACCAACATTGGACACGGAGTGAACGCAACCATGAGCACTAAAACATTGCCAACAATATATTTCCAATTACAAAATTTACTACACATCATAACCTAAAACATTGTGAACAAAAATACTGAACTAAAACATTAACTAAGCAGTGTTTAGTAAAATACTGTATACTATAACAATGAACATATGTTGTTATTGGGTGTTAAATTACATGGAACACTCCATTTTTTCCTGCATAATCACTGAAGTGAAGGAAATTTAGGAATGCAGGTTTCCAATATACGGAGATATTTTATCATCATAAACCACTAAAAGACGGGTTGCAGAATTTCCTTTGAGAGAAAGTGGATGTTAGATGAGTAAACGGTAATGGTTTATTGTTCAGGAAACAAAGTATCTCCTGACACGGATGTTCCACGGATAATGACCCGTAGCTGGATAAACATCCGTTGGTTCCTCTTACTTAGGCTTTATACACCATTAAAAAATACTGAGGTTCACTACCCAATGCTTATCCTAAAATGATGATATTTTATGGCCAACACAAACATAATTATATTTTTAGATGACATATGGGCAATGCTGCGGTTTTAGCGTAAGAATCATATCAAGGATTTACAATGTATGGTATTACAACGTACACCTGGCAGACACACTTGTCTCTTCTGCACCGTTACCTCTGACTTCAATAGAATAAATTTAGGGGAAGAGAAACTAAATTTATACGATCATTTCCGAACAGTGTTTTTTCCTCTTGATTACTGAGGATGCTGACCTGAAATGTGTAAAGAGAACATGTAATAAGTTTCTACACAAAACCCAACTTAATAACAGCAGAACAGCCAGCAGGTTTACAAGATATTATCTGTTCGTAGCGGTGATGAGATCTGCATGTATCCTCAAGCTCACAAGAGATCTGCATGTATCCTAAAGCTCACAAGAGATCTGCATGTATCCTCAAGCTCACAAGAGATCTGCATGTATCCTCAAGCTCACAAGAGATCTGCATGTATACTCAAGCTCACAAGAGATCTGCATGTATACTCAAGCTCACAAGAGATCTGCATGTATCCTCAAGCTCACAAGCGATCTGCATGTATCCTCAAGCTCACAAGAGATCTGCATGTAACCTCAAGCTCACAAGAGATCTGCATGTATCCTCAAGCTCACAAGCGATCTGCATGTATCCTCAAGCTCACAAGAGATCTGCATGTATCCTCAAGCTCACAAGAGATCTGCATGTATCCTCAAGCTCACAAGAGATCTGCATGTATACTCAAGCTCACAAGAGATCTGCATGTATCCTCAAGCTCACAAGCGATCTGCATATATCCTCAAGCTCACAAGAGATCTGCATGTATCCTCAACTCACAAGCGATCTGCATATATCCTCAAGCTCACAAGAGATCTGCATGTATCCTCAAGCTCACAAGCAATCTGCATGTATCCTCAAGCTCACAAGAGATCTGCATGTATCCTCAAGCTCACAAGAGATCTGCATGTATCCTCAAGCTCACAAGCGATCTGCATGTATCCTCAAGCTCACAAGAGATCTGCATGTATCCTCAAGCTCACAAGCGATCTGCATGTATCCTCAAGCTCACAAGAGATCTGCATGTATCCTCAAGCTCACAAGAGATCTGCATGTATCCTCAAGCTCACAAGAGATCTGCATGTATCCTCAAGCTCACAAGAGATCTGCATGTATCCTCAAGCTCACAAGAGATCTGCATGTATCCTCAAGCTCACAAGAGATCTGCATGTATCCTCAAGCTCACAAGAGATCTGCATGTATCCTCAAGCTCACAAGAGATCTGCATGTATCCTCAAGCTCACAAGCAAAAAGTTTGGTCAATGAAATAATATAATCTTAAACCTGTCATATTATTACGATTATTAAATTAATGAGGAAGCGATAAAGCCGTATGGAAAATAAAGCAGGCACTGAATGCAACGTTAGGTTCGATATTTTCACGATTACTATTATATTCATAGGAAGAAATAACCCCGTTGAAATCTTACAGCACGTCAGAAATGGGAGGGTTGGCGGCCTGTTTGTAGCAAGATCCATCATGCTGACACTGTATCTCACTCATCATACACCGCACCCTACACTAGTATAAAGGTAACCATCATCCTGACACTGTATCTCACTCATCATACACCGCACCCTACACTAGTATAAAGGTAACCATCATGCTGACACTGTATCTCACTCATCATACACCGCACCCTACACTAGTATAAAGGTTACCATCATGCTGACACTGTATCTCACTCATCATACACCGCACCCTACACTAGTATAAAGGTTACCATCATGCTGACACTGTATCTCACTCATCATACAACGCACCCTACACTAGTATAAAGGTAACCATCATGCTGACACTGTATCTCACTCATCATACACCGCACCCTACACTAGTATAAAGGTAATCATCATGCTGACATTGTATCTCACTCATCATACACCGCACCCTACACTAGTATAAAGGTAACCATCATGCTGACACTGTATCTCACTCATCATACACCGCACCCTACACTAGTATAAAGGTAATCATCATGCTGACACTGTATCTCACTCATCATACACCGCACCCTACACTAGTATAAAGGTAACCATCATGCTGACACTGTATCTCACTCATCATACACCGCACCCTACACTAGTATAAAGGTAACCATCATGCTGACACTGTATCTCACTCATCATACACCGCACCCTACACTAGTATAAAGGTAATCATCATGCTGACACTGTATCTCACTCATCATACACCGCACCCTACACTAGTATAAAGGTAACCATCATGCTGACACTGTATCTCACTCATCATACAACGCACCCTACACTAGTATAAAGGTAACCATCATGCTGACACTGTATCTCACTCATCATACACCGCACCCTACACTAGTATAAAGGTAATCATCATGCTGACACTGTATCTCACTCATCATACACCGCACCCTACACTAGTATAAAGGTAACCATCATGCTGACACTGTATCTCACTCATCATACAACGCACCCTACACTAGTATAAAGGTAACCATCATGCTGACACTGTATCTCACTCATCATACACCGCACCCTACACTATTATAAAGGTTACCATCATGCTGACACTGTATCTCACTCATCATACACCGCGCCCTACACTAGTATAAAGGTTACCATCATGCTGACACTATCTCACTCATCATACACCGCACCCTACACTAGTATAAAGGTTACCATCATGCTGACACTGTATCTCACTCATCAAACACCGCACCCTACACTAGTATAAAAGTTACCATCATGCTGACACTGTATCTCACTCATCATACACCGCACCCTACACTAGTATAAGGTTACTATCATGCTGACACTGTATCTCACTCATCATACACCGCACCCTACACTAGTATAAAGGTTACCATCATGCTGACACTATCTCACTCATCATACACCGCACCCTACACTAGTATAAAGGTTACTATCATGCTGACACTGTATCTCACTCATCATACACTGCACCCTACACTAGTATAAAGGTAACCATCATGCTGACACTGTATCTCACTCATCATACACCGCACCCTACACAAGTATAAAGGTAACCATCATGCTGACACTGTATCTCACTCATCATACACCGCACCCTACACTAGTATAAAGGTAACCATCATGCTGACACTGTATCTCACTCATCATACACCGCACCCTACACTAGTATAAAGGTTACCATCATGCTGACACTGTATCTCACTCATCATACACCGCACCCTACACTAGTATAAAGGTTACTATCATGCTGACACTATCTCACTCATCATACACCGCACCCTACACTAGTATAAAGATAACCATCATGCTGACACTGTATCTCACTCATCATACACCGCACCCTACACTAGTATAAAGGTAACCATCATGCTGACACTGTATCTCACTCATCATACACCGCACCCTGCACTAGTATAAAGGTTACTATAATGCTGACACTGTATCTCACTCATCATACACCGCACCCTACACTAGTATAAAGGTAACCATCATGCTGACACTGTATCTCACTCATCATACACCGCACCCTACACTAGTATAAAGGTAACCATCATGCTGACACTGTATCTCACTCATCATACACCGCACTCTTCACTAGTATAAAGGTTACCATCATGCTGACACTGTATCTCACTCATCATACACCGCACCCTTCACTAGTATAAAGGTAACCATCATGCTGACACTGTATCTCACTCATCATACACCGCACCCTTCACTAGTATAAAGGTAACCATCATGCTGACACTGTATCTCACTCATCATACATCATACATGCTGAAACTGTGTAAATCTCTATCGCTGTTGAAGATCATAAAACAGTTATTCTTTTCGGCTGTGTCCTCTAGTCTTATGTGGTGTTGCTGTACCGTCAGATGTGAAGTGTAGCTTAATGACCTGCGTGCCTCACCTGATGAAGCTGCAGGTCATCATTTGACCTGACCCCCGTCAGGAAACACTTGTCCTGTTTCCTGACAAACCTTACCTAACCTAACCTCACCTGATGAGTTCATTTACCTGTGTATCAACATTCAATCACACCTCGACCATGGCCTCAACCAAGACACATTTCACGACCGATCTTGGCCGCTTACACCAGACAGCATGACGTCAAAAGTGTCACAAGTGGTTCCCACACAAGTCTTAACACTACCGCTCTCTCTTGAAGCTCATCGTTCCCCAATCTATATTAAAAACGAATTTAAATATCTCAATATCGTATTATAAAAATATAAATATAAATAAATATGGAATATTGAGAGGGGTCGTGTGTAGAGCCCTCTAGTGAGAAAAGGAAAGCTGGGTGAAAACTCGACGTGGTGATGCTCAGATGTCTTGGCCCAGGGCCAGGAACAGGTCGGGTCCTCCTAAATTTATATCGATTATGCTTCCTAAATACATACTAAGGCACTAAAGGCTCTGTATTGATTCATTTTGTATTGAAAGTTATTTTTTGTGTTGGTGGGAACTAGTGGAGGAGCATGAAGTGTGGTGATGGAAAGTGGAAGTTGTAAGGGTGTAGACCGGCCACTGCTGCCTCTTACCCCGCCAGGCAACTTTAAGCTCAAACTCTTTCTGGCTGACGCTCTCACCAATATATAATTTGATTATAGACTTGAAATATCATAAAGATTGTTAAGTGACACGTTAATGACCGGCTGAGATTTAGAAGAGGGAGTGTTTCCATTTATTAAGTTTATATGGAGGTTAGTTTGTCTAAGCTGTGTTTGCGGCATGTTGGGTCAGCTTGTGTCTTTCTTATCAAGTTGCTTAAAAGGCAAATTGTGTTCTTGACTATTTATTGTGTTACTTGAACTTTCTGCATATAAACTGAAGAAATAAACAGAAAATTAAGGTAGACATGCGGATTCATGAGCCGAGACTTGATTCCCGTAACCACAACTTAGATGGAAAACTAAGTTATTCCAAAACTAAAGAAAACACAAAAATAAAACAGGTTTAATAAACTAATGAATTGATAACTGTTAATAAATTAGTTGATACTAGGTATGACAACTGTAGCTAAGTTAGTTGATACTAGGTATGACAACTGTAGCTAAGTTAGTTGATACTAGGTATGACAACTGTAGATAAGTTAGTTGATACTAGGTATGACAACTGTAGCTAAGTTAGTTGATACTAGGTATGACAACTGTAGCTAAGTTAGTTGATACTAGGTATGACAACTGTAGCTAAGTTAGTTGATACTAAGTATGACAACTGTAGATAAGTTAGTTGATACTAGGTATGACAACTGTAGCTAAGTTAGTTGATACTAGGTATGACAACTGTAGATAAGTTAGTTGATACTAGGTATGACAACTGTAGCTAAGTTAGTTGATACTAGGTATGACAACTGTAGCTAAGTTAGTTGATACTAGGTATGACAACTGTAGCTAAGTTAGTTGATACTAGGTATGACAACTGTAGCTAAGTTAGTTGATACTAGGTATGACAACTGTAGCTACGTTAGTTGATACTAGGTATGACAACTGTAGCTAAGTTAGTTGATACTAGGTATGACAACTGTAGCTAAGTTAGTTGATACTAGGTATGACAACTGTAGCTAAGTTAGTTGATACTAGGTATGACAACTGTAGCTAAGTTAGTTGATACTAGGTATGACAACTGTAGCTAAGTTAGTTGATACTAGTTATGACAACTGTAGCTAAGTTAGTTGATACTAGTTATGACAACTGTAGCTAATTTAGTTGATACTAGGTATGACAACTGTGAGGCCTGGTCATGGACCGTTCCGCGGGGGCGTTGACCCTCGAAACCCCCTCCAGGTAACCTGATTGATACTACGTACATATGACAACAGTACCTAACCTAGTTGATACTAGGTATATATGACAACAGTACCTAACCTAGTTGATACTAGGTATATATGACAACAGTACCTAACCTAGTTGATACTAGGTATATATGACAACAGTACCTAACCTAGTTGATACTAGGTATATATGACAACAGTACCTAACCTGGTTGATACTAGGTATATATGACAACAGTACCTAACCTAGTTGATACTAGGTATATATGACAACAGTACCTAACCTGGTTGATACTATGTATATACTAGGTGAGGATAAAGAGATTCAAACATAATTATGAGCTTGGACCTTGTTCGCTCCTACTTTACAAGCGATAGATAGATAACAATACGTAATCAAGAAGACTAAGTTAAGAATGTGTGGTGGGGAGAGGCGAGTTCACTTGACTGTTGTGTCTGGAGGTGGAGGGAAGGCAAGAAGACTCAGCTTATAATTTACTGTTTTTTTGAAGCGCCTTCTCCGTCACCGCTAACAAGTATATTTCTAAACATTGATGTGTTTGTAGTTCTGATTTAATGGTAATCTAGGATTTGTTTCAGTTCATCAAATATCTTTCATTGTCTGTGTGGATCAACCGATCATTGCTCTGGTTGTTCTTGCTACAATCATATTGTGGATCAACCGAGCATTGCTCTGGTTGTCCTTGCTACAATCATATTGTGGATCAACCGAGCATTGCTCTGGTTGTTCTTGCTACAATCATATTGTGGATCAACTGAGCATTGCTCTGGTTGTTCTTGCTACAATCATATTGTGGATCAACCGATCATTGCTCTGGTTGTCTTGCTCAATCATATTTGATCAACTGGCATTGCTTGTTGTTCTTGCTAATCCTTATTGTGGATCAACGATCTTCTCTAGTTGTTCTTGCTACAATTATATTTGTGTTTTTAATCCTACGATAAACTCTCAGTCTCATCTACACCCTTCATCACAGTGATTACCTAGATATCTAGACCAGTAGATATTAGGGGTTGTAGTAGGTTACTTTCAGGTGAGGTCTTTTATGAAGAGGAAGACATGGTTGCCACCTTCATAAGACTCCTGACAAGGGTTCATGGTATATTGTCGGTTGTGTCATTACGCTGGAGGATCAAGTACCTCTTCTTGGTGTGTACTGATGGTGTGATGTTTAGTATGGATTGGGCACTGCGTCTGAAGTCACGGATGACGAAGATTGAGAAGTAAAGCCGTGAGACGGCTTGTGAGATGTACGAACATTTCTCCTAAAAAAAGACAATGTGCGGAGAGCTCTCCGGGAAAATAATCATTACTACCCTCTTCATGCCTGTGTTGTGGTGAAATCCCTATTGGTGGGCTTCTTGCATACTTGGAAAGATGGTGTTTTGCAGAGTACAACGTCTAAGGAGAGCTGTGTAACCTCCTAAAGCTTCAAGGTGAACTTAATGGTAGGTTCGACAGGATTGATTTGATTGAGAGTTTAAATGTCAAAGTGTTTTGAGTAAAATACCAAAATGCTACAAATGTAGTGTCACCATGTTATGGAACTAGTGTTATGGAACTAGTGTTATGGAACTAGTCAAGTTTATCCATGAAGATATTAAATAACGTGGCACTGAGAGGGCTACCCACTGCCATGCCAAATTAACTCAGTGAAGTCAGGTCGTGGTACTTCACAGATTTGATTGACCTATACGTCAATTTCAACTTCTTCAAGTACGAAGAGCTGCTACAAGTAATGGTTAGTTCCCCTCCCTTCATTACTACTTCCTAACACCTCATTACTCATACACCAACACCTACACTCTTATCTCATTTATCACCGCTTTACCTCTCCCCAAACCTCATTACTCTGGCTACATCACTCATCCACAGCCCCATCCCCTTTCTTGTAAATCCCAGAGAATAATGGAGAGAGAAAGAGAGAAGTTGGCACTGACTCACCTCTGGTGTATCTTCTCAAACGAGAGAAAAAAGTTAATTAGAGTGGAGGGAAGAGACGTAGGCGTGACAAAACGAAGACTAAAGTGAATATGAGCGAGTGTGTGAATATGAGCGACTGTGTGAATATAAGCAATTACATGAATATAAGCGAGTGTACAAATATAAGCGAGTGTACAAATATAAGCGTGTGAATATGAGAGAGTACTCGCCCTAGAGGGGGAAGCATCTTAATATAGGTCCAAATACCATTCTCGTGTCTTACACACCGGCGGCGTTTAACACCATTTACAACCAATAATGTTTGAAGACTAGTCTGTGAGAACACAAAACACCTGAGAAATACTCATATAGACTTACTTGTGTTTGAACAGAATTAAACATTACTCATAGTAATGAGATAAAATAACCCATCATGCAGATTACATCTAAAAAACAATATGGTGTTCACTGAGTATGTTACATTTAATAGGTGTGCATCACACAACTACATTTCGTATTCCTTGCAGAATCAGACGAAGCCCAGTAATTATTGCTGTATAGATGTCGGAGCCCCATGACTATACTTCGAGTAGCTGCTAGTTATAAATATCAACCAGTCAGGGTGAGTGACTGACCTCCAGACGGCCTGCCTTGACACCTACACTCTCCTTTGCAGGACATTGTCTCACTTGCTCTGGCTGACTACACTTATTGGTCTCTCTCTTATGAGTTTATGAGCCAACGGTAATGAGCGAACTCATTTTTGCTCTCTATCTTATTATGATACTTACTAGTACAATATCTGCCTACTTTCTTGCTCTGTTGCACACTGTAAATATTGGTGATGGGAATATACGGGTACTTAAAGCTATATTTGGTATTTGTCTTTATTATTCCTTGATAGTTCCTTTACAGGTAACTTATCTTACTGGTCTTCTAGTTGTACCTGTGTTCGTACTAAAAAAATAGCTGAATTTCCTAAGCCTTCGTAAATTTTAACATGTAAGTGGGACATTGGAATCCTGACGCCATCTGTAGAGGAGATGAGTGAGGTTCTTAAGGCTGAAGCAACAGGGAGGTGAGTGAGGATCCTGGAGCAGGTATTCCTCTGTTTCAGTGTCTTGGTGCTGCAAACCAGAGAAGAAATGTCTGTTGCATCCTAACCATATGACTCCGGGAGGGGCGAGGCATGATCACCTACCAGTAAATAGGAACCTGCTAGTTAGTCGACTACTGTGGGTGGCACTTCAACTACTAATAACAAAGAAGAGAGCCTCGCCAGCATGACTGCGTGTTTAAATAAAAAAAATATCACATATTACAATAAAGTAACATTATCGTTGATAAGAATAAATGGTAAAATGAAGGCACCAAGGATAGTCTTTATTAAGTATTGTTTTTGTTGCACTCATTACTCAGCACTGCCTCTTATTCTACGAAAACAATTCTTCCATATAAACTCACAAATATCTCCAAATATATTTTCATACATGTCCTCATATATAAATTTGTATCACATTACCGAAACAGGACCAACCAAAAGGTTCCCATAAATAATTGTGACCATTCTGTTCATTCTGCTTGCAGCATTTTCGTTATTAAATTTCCATTAAGCTAATTTATGGCTCTTATCGTTCAAACAGCAATATATTACAGCAGCCATGCTCAATAATTCACCAATTTATGGAATTAGCTTCCATATTATCAGAGGTTCACAAACTCGCTTTCCAAAACTTCCTGGCATCTGAATATAGATTAAAACCGCTTCCTCGGAATTACAGTTCATGAAATATAAACCTGTGTGCAAGTGATGTAAGTACCATAAATGCAATATTAGGCCATTTATCCAGACCTTTTGCCCTCCAGGGTAATGGGGGTGGGGGTGGGGGGTTGTTATCACTGACGAAGATGTGATGCTTTGAAGAGTGAGACACTTGTGCAACATTTTTAAATCTTTATTGAGGAAACGTTTCGCCAGCCACTGGTTTCTTCTGTCCAATACACAGAATAACAGAGGACGATGAGGAGGAGTATGAGGTAATCAGTCCCTCAACCAGGACTCGATGTGTTTAGTCCATCAGTCGTGAGAAATGTACAACATATGTTGCTAATATATTGCAGTCAGTTGAGAAGCAGGAGAAGGCCGAGTCAACAAGTGTTGTACAAGGAGGCCGAGTCAACAAGTGTTGTACAAGGAGGCCGAGTCAACAAGTGTTGTACAAGGAGGCCGAGTCAACAAGTGTTGTACAAGGAGGCCGAGTCAACAAGTGTTGTACAAGGAGGCCGAGTCAATAAGTGTTGTACAAGGAGGCCGAGTCAACAAGTGTTATACAAGGAGGCCGAGTCAACAAGTGTTGTACAAGGAGGCCGAGTCAGCAAGTGTTGTACAAGGAAACCGAGTCAACAAGTGTTGTACAAGGAAACCGAGTCAACAAGTGTTGTACAAGGAGGCCGAGTCAACAAGTGTTGTACAAGGAGGCCGAGTCAACAAGTGTTGTACAAGGAGGCCGAGTCAACAAGTGTTGTACAAGGAAGCCGAGTCAACAAGTGTTGTACAAGGAAACCGAGTCAACAAGTGTTGTACAAGGAGGCCGAGTCAACAAGTGTTGTACAAGGAGGCCGAGTCAACAAGTGTTGTACAAGGAGGCCGAGTCAGCAAGTGTTGTACAAGGAGGCCGAGTCAACAAGTGTTGTACAAGGAGGCCGAGTCAACAAGTGTTGTACAAGGAGGCCGAGTTAACAAGTGTTGTACAAGGAGGCCGAGTCAACAAGTGTTGTACAAGGAGGCCGAGTCAACAAGTGTTGTACAAGGAGGCCGAGTCAACAAGTGTTGTACAAGGAGGCCGAGTCAACAAGTGTTGTACAAGGAGGCCGAGTTAACAAGTGTTGTACAAGGAGGCCGAGTCAACAAGTGTTGTACAAGGAGGCCGAGTCAACAAGTGTTGTACAAGGAGGCCGAGTCAACAAGTGTTGTACAAGGAGGCCGAGTCAACAAGTGTTGTACAAGGAGGCCGAGTCAACAAGTGTTGTACAAGGAAACCGAGTCAACAAGTGTTGTACAAGGAAACCGAGTCAACAAGTGTTGTACAAGGAAACCGAGTCAACAAGTGTTGTACAAGGAGGCCGAGTCAGCAAGTGTTGTACAAGGAGGCCGAGTCAACAAGTGTTGTACAAGGAGGCCGAGTCAACAAGTGTTGTACAAGGAGGCCGAGTCAACAAGTGTTGTACAAGGAGGCCGAGTTAACAAGTGTTGTACAAGGAGGCCGAGTCAACAAGTGTTGTACAAGGAAGCCGAGTCAACAAGTGTTGTACAAGGAAACCGAGTCAGCAAGTGTTGTACAAGGAGACAGTGTCAACAAGTGTTGTACAAGGAGGCCGAGTCAACAAGTGTTGTACAAGGAAGCCGAGTCAACAAGTGTTGTACAAGGAAGCCGAGTCAACAAGTGTTGTACAAGGAAACCGAGTCAACAAGTGTTGTACAAGGAGGCCGAGTCAACAAGTGTTGTACAAGGAGGCCGAGTCAACAAGTGTTGTACAAGGAGGCCGAGTCAACAAGTGTTGTACAAGGAGGCCGAGTCAACAAGTGTTGTACAAGGAGGCCGAGTCAATAAGTGTTGTACAAGGAAGCCGAGCCAACAAGTGTTGTACAAGGAGGCCGAGTCAGCAAGTGTTGTACAAGGAGGCCGAGTCAACAAGTGTTGTACAAGGAGGCCGAGTCAGCAAGTGTTGTACAAGGAGACCGAGTCAACAAGTGTTGTACAAGGAGGCCGAGTCAACAAGTGTTGTACAAGAAGGCAGAGTCAACAAGTGTTGTACAAGGAGGCCGAGTCAACAAGTGTTGTACAAGAAGGTGGTGTCAACAAGTGTTGTACAAAGAGGCGGATTCAACAAGTGTTGTACAAGGAGACCGAGTCAACAAGTGTTGTACAAGGAGACCGAGTCAACAAGTGTTGTACAAGGAGACCGAGTCAACAAGTGTTGTACAAGGAGGCCGAGTCAACAAGTGTTGTACAAGGAGGCCGAGTCAACAAGTGTTGTACAAGGAGGCCGAGTCAACAAGTGTTGTACAAGGAGGCAGTGTCAACAAGTGTTGTACAAGGAGGCCGAGTCAACAAGTGTTGTACATGGAGGCCGAGTCAACAAGTGTTGTACAAGAAGGTGGTGTCAACAAGTGTTGTACAAAGAGGCGGATTCAACAAGTGTTGTACAAGGAGACCGAGTCAACAAGTGTTGTACAAGGAGACCGAGTCAACAAGTGTTGTACAAGGAGACCGAGTCAACAAGTGTTGTACAAGGAGACCGAGTCAACAAGTGTTGTACAAGGAGGCGGTGTCAACAAGTGTTGTACAAAGAGGCGGATTCAACAAGTGTTGTACAAGGAGACCGAGTCAACAAGTGTTGTACAAGGAGACCGAGTCAACAAGTGTTGTACAAGGAGACCGAGTCAACAAGTGTTGTACAAGGAGGCCGAGTCAACAAGTGTTGTACAAGGAGGCGGTGTCAACAAGTGTTGTACAAGGAGGCGGTGTCAACAAGTGTTGTACAAGGAGGCAGTGTCAACAAGTGTTGTACAAGGAGGCCGAGTCAACAAGTGTTGTACATGGAGGCCGAGTCAACAAGTGTTGTACAAGAAGGTGGTGTCAACAAGTGTTGTACAAAGAGGCGGATTCAACAAGTGTTGTACAAGGAGACCGAGTCAACAAGTGTTGTACAAGGAGACCGAGTCAACAAGTGTTGTACAAGGAGACCGAGTCAACAAGTGTTGTACAAGGAGACCGAGTCAACAAGTGTTGTACAAGGAGGCGGTGTCAACAAGTGTTGTACAAAGAGGCGGATTCAACAAGTGTTGTACAAGGAGACCGAGTCAACAAGTGTTGTACAAGGAGACCGAGTCAACAAGTGTTGTACAAGGAGACCGAGTCAACAAGTGTTGTACAAGGAGGCCGAGTCAACAAGTGTTGTACAAGGAGGCGGTGTCAACAAGTGTTGTACAAGGAGGCGGTGTCAACAAGTGTTGTACAAGTTTCTCAGTCTTCAACTTGATGGTCTTTAAAACTATTTACATCACAAGTGATGATTTGTTAGTCGTCAGTGGTGTTAAGGTGGGTAGAAGTAGTCTGTGTCGTCAGTGGTGTTAAGGTGGGTAGAAGTAGTCTGTGTCGTCAGTGAGGTTAAGGTGGGTAGAAGAAGTCTGTGTTGTAAGTGGTGTTAAGGTGGGTAGAAGTAGTCTGTGTCGTCAGTGGTGTTAAGGTGGGTAGAAGTAGTCTGTGTCGTCAAGGGTGTTAAGGTGGGTAGAAGTAGTCTGTGTCGTCAGTGGTGTTAAGGTGGGTAGAAGTAGTCTGTGTCGTCAATAGTGTTAAGGTGGGTAGAAGTAGTCTGTGTCGTCAGTGGTGTTAAGGTGGGTAGAAGTAGTCTGTGTCGTCAGTGGTGTTAAGGTGGGTAGAAGTAGTCTGTGTCGTCAGTGGTGTTAAGGTGGGTAGAAGTAGTCTGTGTCGTCAATGGTATTAAGGTGAGTAGAAGTAGTCTGTGTCGTCAGTGGTGTTAAGGTGGGTAGAAGTAGTCTGTGTCGTCAGTGGTGTTAAGGTGGGTAGAAGTAGTCTGTGTCGTCAGTGGTGTTAAGGTGGGTAGAAGTAGTCTGTGTCGTCAGTGGTGTTAAGGTGGGTAGAAGTAGTCTATGTCGTCAGTGGTGTTAAGGTGGGTAGAAGTAGTCTGTGTCGTCAGTGATGTTAAGGTGGGTAGAAGTAGTCTGTGTCGTCAGTGGTGTTAAGGTGAGTAGAAGTAGTCTGTGTCGTCAGTGGTGTTAAGGTGGGTAGAAGTAGTCTGTGTCGTCAGTGATGTTAAGGTGGGTAGAAGTAGTCTGTGTCGTCAGTGGTGTTAAGGTGGGTAGAAGTAGTCTGTGTCGTCAGTGGTGTTAAGGTTGGTAGAAGTAGTCTGTCATCAGTGGTGTTAAGGTGGGTAGAAGTTGTCTGTGTCGTCAGTGGTGTTAAGGTGGGTAGAAGTAGGCTTTGTCGTCAGTGGTGTTAAGGTGGGTAGAAGTAGTCTGTGTCGTCAATGGTATTAAGGTGAGTAGAAGTAGTCTGTGTCGTCAGTGGTGTTAAGGTTGGTAGAAGTAGTCTGTGTCGTCAGTGGTGTTAAGGTGGGTAGAAGTAGTCTGTGTCGTCAATGGTGTTAAGGTGGGTAGAAGTAGTCTGTGTCGTCAGTGGTGTTAAGGTGGGTAGAAGTAGTCTGTTCGTCAATAGTGTTAAGGTGGGTAGAAGTAGTCTGTGTCGTCAGTGGTGTTAAGGTGGGTAGAAGTAGTCTGTGTCGTCAGTGGTGTTAAGGTGGGTAGAAGTAGTCTGTGTCGTCAGTGGTGTTAAGGTGGGTAGAAGTAGTCTGTGTCGTCAATGGTATTAAGGTGAGTAGAAGTAGTCTGTGTCGTCAGTGGTGTTAAGGTGTCGTCAGTGGTGTTAAGGTGGGTAGAAGTAGTCTGTGTCGTCAATGGTGTTATGGTGTGTAGAAGTAGTCTGTGTCGTCAGTGGTGTTAAGGTGGGTAGAAGTAGTCTGTGTCGTCAGTGGTGTTAAGGTGGGTAGAAGTAGTCTGTGTCGTCAGTGGTGTTAAGGTGGGTAGAAGTAGTCTGTGTCGTCAGTGGTGTTAAGGTGGGTAGAAGTAGTCTGTGTCGTCAATGGTGTTAAGGTGGGTAGAAGTAGTCTGTGTCGTCAGTGATGTTAAGGTTGGTAGATGTAGTCTGTGTCATCAGTGGTGTTGAGGTGAGTAGAAGTAGTCTGTGTCGTCAGTGGTGTTAAGGTGGGTAGAAGTAGTCTGTGTCGTCAGTGATGTTAAGGTGGGTAGAAGTAGTCTGTGTCGTCAGTGGTGTTAAGGTGGGTAGAAGTAGTCTGTGTCGTCAGTGGTGTTAAGGTTGGTAGAAGTAGTCTGTGTCGTCAGTGGTGTTAAGGTGGGTAGAAGTAGTCTGTGTCGTCAGTGATGTTAAGGTGGGTAGAAGTAGTCTGTGTCGTCAGTGGTGTTAAGGTGGGTAGAAGTAGTCTGTGTCGTCAGTGGTGTTAAGGTTGGTAGAAGTAGTCTGTGTCATCATTGGTGTTAAGGTGGGTAGAAGTAGTCTGTGTCGTCAGTGGTGTTAAGGTGGGTAGAAGTAGGCTTTGTCGTCAGTGGTGTTAAGGTGGGTAGAAGTAGTCTGTGTCGTCAATGGTATTAAGGTGAGTAGAAGTAGTCTGTGTCGTCAGTGGTGTTAAGGTGGGTAGAAGTAGTCTGTGTCGTCAGTGGTGGTAAGGTGGGTAGAAGTAGTCTGTGTCGTCAATGGTGTTAAGGTGGGTAGAAGTAGTCTGTGTCGTCAGTGGTGTTAAGGTGGGTAGAAGTAGTCTGTGTCGTCAATAGTGTTAAGGTGGGTAGAAGTAGTCTGTGTCGTCAGTGGTGTTAAGGTGGGTAGAAGTAGTCTGTGTCGTCAGTGGTGTTAAGGTGGGTAGAAGTAGTCTGTGTCGTCAGTGGTGTTAAGGTGGGTAGAAGTAGTCTGTGTCGTCAATGGTATTAAGGTGATTAGAAGTAGTCTGTGTCGTCAGTGGTGTTAAGGTGGGTAGAAGAAGTCTGTGTCGTCAGTGGTGTTAAGGTGGGTAGAAGTAGTCTGTGTTGTCAATGGTGTTAAGGTGGGTAGAAGTAGTCTGTGTCGTCAGTGGTGTTAAGGTGGGTAGAAGTAGTCTGTGTCGTCAGTGGTGTTAAGGTGGGTAGAAGTAGTCTGTGTCGTCAGTGGTGTTAAGGTGGGTAGAAGTAGTCTGTGTCGTCAGTGGTGTTAAGGTGGGTAGAAGTAGTCTGTGTCGTCAGTGGTGTTAAGGTGGGTAGAAGTAGTCTGTGTCGTCAATGGTGTTAAGGTGGGTAGAAGTAGTCTGTGTCGTCAGTGGTGTTAAGGTGGGTAGAAGTAGTCTGTGTCGTCAGTGGTGTTAAGGTGGGTAGAAGTAGTCTGTGTCGTCAGTGGTGTTAAGGTGGGTAGAAGTAGTCTGTGTCGTCAGTGGTGTTAAGGTGGGTAGAAGTAGTCTGTGTCGTCAGTGGTGTTAAGGTGGGTAGAAGTAGTCTGTGTCGTCAGTGGTGTTAAGGTGGGTAGAAGTAGTCTGTGTCGTCAGTGGTGTTAAGGTGGGTAGAAGTAGTCTGTGTCGTCAGTGGTGTTAAGGTGGGTAGAAGTAGTCTGTGTCGTCAGTGGTGTTAAGGTGGGTAGAGGAGTAAGGAGGTTGAAGCAACGTAAGTGGAGGAATAAGGAGGAATTTGGGAAAAAATAGATTTGTGAGAAGACGAATGGATAATAGTGGGGACCAGAAAGAGAAGTTTTGAGATAAGCGGATGGGAATGGAAACATGGAAAAGGAAGTGAATGAAGAACTGGGATGGTAAGAGAAGAGTACTGAGCGATTGTTGGATATGGGATAGGGAGAGAGAAAGAAGAAAAGGGGAATGGAGAAACATAAATGAGATAGAAAAGCAAGTTGAATAGACCGATAAAGCAACAGCGAAAAGAGAAATGAACAGAGAATTACTCTTGGGTGTGTCAATGAAAGGAACAAAAGATGATGCATTTAGGAAGGTAGTTATGCACGAAGAGAAACAGGAGTAGACAGGTAGGAATGTAAGCAGTGAAACATGCAGACACGTTGTCCTCTACGAGACGTGGACACTGAAGGTCTGAGGTAAAGGGAAGTACATTAAATATAAAAGGTGCGCTGCCAACAGTAATGAACAAAACACACTTTGCAGAACACGCTTTTATTGGGACAACATTTCGGTCTGCTTAAATCTTTTCACATATACAATAAAAAAAAAACTTTTGATTAAAAATTCCCCCCAAAAATGCTGACGGCTGTATCTACAATATTCCTTGTAGAAAATGTGATAAAGTATAATACGGTCAAACTGAGAAAAGCTTTGAACTTAGATTACAACAACACAAATATAGCGTTATTACTGGACAAGACTAATGATCTGTTTATTCCTGCGAGAGATTTTAACCATCCAAAAGGCTGAGAAAGTTGTATCAAGTAGGTCTATGGTTGAAATATAATTTAATCAAGCTTCATAAAAAAAAAAAATTTGAATTTAATACGAATATTGGTTTAGGATCGTACAATTTAGATTCATTTAAAATTAATAAAATTTTGCAAGAATTTAAGCTATATTTGACAAGTTAGAATCATAAACTTTGGGTACAATATAAGGTGTTTGACAGGTCTTTGACCATCTCGCCCGCATCATCATAAGGGAAAGGGTGAAGTGTTGTACGTTCACCATGAGGTGGAATCTCGGCCTTATATGTCTTCTGCTGTTCTATTATTTTTTACAGTTCCTTGATAATGTGAGAAATCACGAAATCGCTTGGAAGTTCATTATTTTTGCACAGTAGTTGCTTTTATATATATATATATATATATATATATATATATATATATATATATATATATATATATATATATATATATATATATATATATATATATATATACATATATATATATATATATAATTGTGAATTTCATGTTGTGTATAATATCATAAAGATGTAAACAGTGAAAGTTTTCGTGTGTAAAGAGTGTTGCTCTTCAACAGGGTATCAGATTAGTTAGGTGGGTAGGAAGATATTCATTGATGATGGTCATTTGTAAAGTGCCCCGGTGGCCTGGTGGCTAAAGCTCTCGCTTCACACACGGAGGGCCCGGGTTCGATTCCCGGCGGGGTGGAAACATTTCAACACGTTTCCTTACACCTGTTGTCCTGTTCACATCGCAGCAAATAGGTACCTGGGTGTTAGTCGACTGGTGTGGGTCGCATCCTGGGGAGAAGATTGAGGACCCCAACGGAAATAAGACAGACAGTCCTCGATGACGCACTGACTTTCTTGGGTTATCCTGGGTGGCTAACCCTCCGGGGTTAAAATCCGAACGAAATCTTATCTCTCTCTTATCTTATCTCTTAATTAAAAATGAGTAGAGACGGTGACATAGAAGACGCTCGCCCACACAACAACGTGTTGCTCAACCAGCCACACTAATCTTCAAGCACCTTACAAAATAATTTAATGCACTTTAAATAAAGCCATATTGCACAAAGTTTTAAGGTTCCAAATGAAACCCAGACTTTTATATCCTCTCCGGAAACCCTGCAACCCCTTCCCACCTCTCTGGTTGGCGTTCAACCCCATCTCTCTAGTAACCCCACACCTTCCCTGACCTTGTAACCCCTTCACACCCTCATCTAGTAACCCCTCAACATAATGTTTGCAGTTAATTACCTGTGATGGGTTGCGTCCGATGTGTCTACGTCATCCTTTCCTCTTCCTCCTCTCTCTCTCCCTCTCTCGCGCGCGCGAGAGAGGGAGGGAGGGAAAGGAGTGAGTGAGGGAGTCAGACACAAACAGACGGGGAAGGGGGAGAAAGAAATGGACAGGCACTAAAACCTGTGACTTCATTATGCACCTGGTGAGAGACTGTCATAATGATCGGCCTCTTTGAATAGTTAAGCGAGTGGTCTCTAAGCCATGTAATCGATGCCAGCGTATCACAATGAAGTGTTTTTGGTTATTTGCCAAACAATGTCGATTTTAACGACCTACTCTTCCTCCCATGAATCCCATTGCTACGAAAATAACTGCTCTCCATATGTGACTTATAAAAAAAATGATGGTTACCTGGAGTTACCTCAGGCTGCTGTACCTGGGTCAGGTGAAGGAAGGTCTAGTCTGAGGCCAGCCGCGGGGGTACTGACCCATTAATTGTTTGAAGGTTACTTCAAGGTTACATTGGCTGCGCGGAAAAACACAGTCATTGTTTACCTCTGAGAATGAATGCAAGAGATTTAGATCTCGGCAGTATCCTGGAGGTGAAATTTGACACTACAACGACTATGAGAAGCAACGTGAGGAAGTTAGCCAGCAAGCCAGCCAAGAAACTTGATGCATTAAGGTACATCTCTTACTTCTTCTAGCATGGTGCTTGCATGACTATAACTCACAAGTATACTCACACCTTCAATGTGTGAGTATTTCTTGAATGGCCTGCTTAACCACCCCGTCTCCTAGTCGTCTGGAGATTCAAACTTGATGTAAAGTATTCTTAATATTAATGTAAAGTTAAAATGCAGCCATGACCAACGTGAAGCAGCATGCAGCCATGACCATCGTTAAGTCTTAAAACATGCACCCAAAACACTTTTGAGGTTTTACAGCATGCAGCAGAGCCACGTAAAGTTTTACAGCATGCAGCAGAGCCACGTAAAGGTTTACAGTATGCAGCAGAGCCACGTAAAGTTTTACAGCATGCAGCAAATCCACGTAAAGTTTTACAGCATGCAGCAGAGCCACGTAAAGTTTTACAGCATGCTGCAGAGCCACGTAAAGTTTTACAGCATGCAGCAGAGCCACGTAAAGTTTTACAGCATGCAGCAGAGCCACGTAATGTTTTACAGCATGCAGCAGAGCCACGTAAAGTTTTACAGTATGCAGCAGAGCCACGTAAAGTTTTACAGCATGCAGTAAATCCACGTAAAGTTTTACAGCATGCAGCAGAGCCACGTAAAGTTTTACAGCATGCAGCAGAGCCACGTAATGTTTTTCAGCATGCAGCAAATCCACGTAAAGTTTTACAGCATGCAGCAGAGCCACGTAAAGTTTTACAGTATGCAGCAGAGCCACGTAAAGTTTTACAGCATGCAGCGGAGCCACGTAAAGTTTTACAGCATGCAGCAAATCCACGTAAAGTTTTACAGCATGCAGCAGAGCCACGTAAAGTTTTACAGCATGCAGCAGAGCCACGTAAAGTTTTACAGCATGCAGCAGAGCCACGTAAAGTTTTACAGCATGCAGCAGAGCCACGTAAAGTTTTACAGCATGCAGCAGAGCCACGTAAAGTTTACAGTATGCAGCAGAGCCACGAAAAGTTTACAGCATGCAGCAAATCCACGTAAGTTTTACAGCATGCAGCAGAGCCACGAAAAGTTTTACAGCATGCAGCAGAGCCACGTAAAGTTTTACAGCATGCATCAAATCCACGTAAAGTTTTACAGCATGCAGCAGAGTCACGTAAAGTTTTACAGTATGCAGCAGAGCCACGTAAAGTTTTACAGCATGCAGCAAATCCACGTAAAGTTTTACAGCATGCAGCAAATCCACGTAAAGTTTTACAGCATGCAGCAGAGCCACGTAAAGTTTTACAGCATGCAACAGAGCCACGTAAAGTTTTACAGCATGCAGCAGAGCCACGTAAGTTTTACAGCATGCAGCAGAGCCACGTAAGTTTTACAGCATGCAGCAGAGCCACGTAAAGTTTTACAGCATGCAGCAGAGCCACGTAAAGTTTTACAGCATGCAGCAGAGCCACGTAAAGTTTTACAGCATGCAGCAGAGCCACGTAAAGTTTTACAGCATGCAGCAGAGCCACGTAAAGTTTTACAGTATGCAGCAGAGCCACGTAAAGTTTTACAGCATGCAGAAAATCCACGTAAAGTTTTACAGCATGCAGCAGAGCCACGAAAAGTTTTACAGCATGCAGCAGAGCCATGTAAAGTTTTACAGCATGCATCAAATCCACGTAAAGTTTTACAGCATGCAGCAGAGCCACGTAAAGTTTTACAGTATGCAGCAGAGCCACGTAAAGTTTTACAGCATGCAGAAAATCCACGTAAAGTTTTACAGCATGCAGCAGAGCCACGTAAAGTTTTACAGCATGCAGCAGAGCCACGTAAAGTTTTACAGCATGCAGCAGAGCCACGTAAAGTTTTACAGCATGCAGCAGAGCCACGTAAAGTTTTACAGCATGCAGCAGAGCCACGTAAAGTTTTACAGCATGCAGCAGAGCCACGTAAAGTTTTACAGCATGCAGCAAATCCACGTAAAGTTTTACAGCATGCAGCAGAGCCACGTAAAGTTTTACAGCATGCAGCAGAGCCACGTAAAGTTTTACAGCATGCAGCAGAGCCACGTAAAGTTTTACAGCATGCAGCAGAGCCACGTAAAGTTTTACAGCATGCAGCAGAGCCACGTAAAGTGGCTTTAGTGTGAGCCCACGTTCATTAGCACCATAAACAAACATATCAAAATATATGTGATACAGTGAAACTTATCATGTAAACATCTCAGATATGTGACGATGCCCCCTGACACCATAACACAGTAGTTGCTTTATATATATATATATATATATATATATATATATATATATATATATATATATATATATATATATATATATATATACATATATATATATATATAATTGTGAATTTCATGTTGTGTATAATATCATAAAGATGTAAACAGTGAAAGTTTTCGTGTGTAAAGAGTGTTGCTCTTCAACAGGGTATCAGATTAGTTAGGTGGGTAGGAAGATATTCATTGATGATGGTCATTTGTAAAGTGCCCCGGTGGCCTGGTGGCTAAAGCTCTCGCTTCACACACGGAGGGCCCGGGTTCGATTCCCGGCGGGGTGGAAACATTTCAACACGTTTCCTTACACCTGTTGTCCTGTTCACATCGCAGCAAATAGGTACCTGGGTGTTAGTCGACTGGTGTGGGTCGCATCCTGGGGAGAAGATTGAGGACCCCAACGGAAATAAGACAGACAGTCCTCGATGACGCACTGACTTTCTTGGGTTATCCTGGGTGGCTAACCCTCCGGAGTTAAAATCCGAACGAAATCTTATCTCTCTCTTATCTTATCTCTTAATTAAAAATGAGTAGAGACGGTGACATAGAAGACGCTCGCCCACACAACAACGTGTTGCTCAACCAGCCACACTAATCTTCAAGCACCTTACAAAATAATTTAATGCACTTTAAATAAAGCCATATTGCACAAAGTTTTAAGGTTCCAAATGAAACCCAGACTTTTATATCCTCTCCGGAAACCCTGCAACCCCTTCCCACCTCTCTGGTTGGCGTTCAACCCCATCTCTCTAGTAACCCCACACCTTCCCTGACCTTGTAACCCCTTCACACCCTCATCTAGTAACCCCTCAACATAATGTTTGCAGCAGAGCCACGTAAAGTTTTACAGCATGCTGCAGAGCCACGTAAAGTTTTACAGCATGCAGCAGAGCCACGTAAAGTTTTACAGCATGCTGCAGAGCCACGTAAAGTTTTACAGCATGCAGCAGAGCCACGTAAAGTTTTACAGCATGCAGCAGAGCCACGTAAAGTTTTACAGCATGCAGCAGAGCCACGTAAAGTTTTACAGTATGCAGCAGAGCCACGTAAAGTTTTACAGCATGCAGTAAATCCACGTAAAGTTTTACAGCATGCAGCAGAGCCACGTAAAGTTTTACAGCATGCAGCAGAGCCACGTAATGTTTTTCAGCATGCAGCAAATCCACGTAAAGTTTTACAGCATGCAGCAGAGCCACGTAAAGTTTTACAGTATGCAGCAGAGCCACGTAAAGTTTTACAGCATGCAGCGGAGCCACGTAAAGTTTTACAGCATGCAGCAAATCCACGTAAAGTTTTACAGCATGCAGCAGAGCCACGTAAAGTTTTACAGCATGCAGCAGAGCCACGTAAAGTTTTACAGCATGCAGCAGAGCCACGTAAAGTTTTACAGCATGCAGCAGAGCCACGTAAAGTTTTACAGCATGCAGCAGAGCCACGTAAAGTTTTACAGTATGCAGCAGAGCCACGTAAAGTTTTACAGCATGCAGCAAATCCACGTAAAGTTTTACAGCATGCAGCAGAGCCACGAAAAGTTTTACAGCATGCAGCAGAGCCACGTAAAGTTTTACAGCATGCATCAAATCCACGTAAAGTTTTACAGCATGCAGCAGAGTCACGTAAAGTTTTACAGTATGCAGCAGAGCCACGTAAAGTTTTACAGCATGCAGCAAATCCACGTAAAGTTTTACAGCATGCAGCAAATCCACGTAAAGTTTTACAGCATGCAGCAGAGCCACGTAAAGTTTTACAGCATGCAGCAGAGCCACGTAAAGTTTTACAGCATGCAGCAGAGCCACGTAAAGTTTTACAGCATGCAGCAGAGCCACGTAAAGTTTTACAGCATGCAGCAGAGCCACGTAAAGTGACTTTAGTGTGAGCCCACGTTCATTAGCACCATAAACAAACATATCAAAATATATGTGATACAGTGAAACTTATCATGTAAACATCTCAGATATGTGACGATGCCCCCCCCCCCTGACACCATAACTTGTCATATTAATATCGCTTAAGTGTGTTACAATGGTATGGTGTACAATATTGAAAAGATGAAGAATTAGACATAAGTGGATATCTTCATTAGAAGACGTTTCGCCAACCAGTGGCTTTATCAGTTTCATACAAAGATAATAAGCCAAGTCCATCTTCCTGACTATTCTTCAGATCCATCAAGACAAAGGTACCGAACGCCAGCTTCCAGACTAAGGGGCTGACCACCTCATCTTCAACTGTCTTTTGTGTATAGTTCTGTAAGGCTGAGGAACTGATCACCTTATCTTCTTCTGTCTTCTGTGTATAGTTCTGTAAGATTGATTACCTCATCTTCTACGGTTTTGCCTTATTATCTCTATATTTAATTGATCAAGCCACTGATACCCAGCTGTTGCGGGTGTATCAAATTTTTCATCTCGTATGTGATGGTACCTTCACAGTTTCTGCTATTAAGTGCAAAGATAAAACAATAAAATCATTCAGCATTTTTTTTTGCATTTTCTGCAATTTCCCAGAATCGGAACTTAAAAACAATAACAGATTCCCTCAGGACTAGGAATGCGCTTGTGCAGCGTGCAACCTGACTACTGACAGGTTGTCAAGTTGCAACACCACAATCAACAGCGCGTGAGGAAGCTGTGGGTTTCGTATACTCACTCTTAAGAGCAACTCTTATTTTCTAACTGAGATAATACAATAAACATTAAAACTATATAGTGAAATTTTGGGGTTTAAGAGGTGAGTGTTTTCAAGAGTGGCAAAGTTGATGGTTAAGTATATAGATGGTTAGTGGGTAGGTGGGTGGGCTGCTTAGTGGGTAGGTGGATGGGGTAGTTAGTTGGTGGGCTGGTTATTGGGTAGGTGGGTTGGCTGGTTAGTGGGTAGGTGGATGGGATGGTTAGTGGGTAGGTGGGTGGGCTGCTTAGTGGGTAGGTGGATGGGGTGGTTAGTTGGTGGACTGGTTATTGGATAGGTGGGTTGGCTGGTTAGTGGGTAGGTGGATGGGATGGTTAGTGGGTGGGTTAGTGGGTTTTTGGTTAGTTCTGGTTAGTGGGTAGGTGGGTGGGCTGGTTAGTGGATGGATTCTGTTAGTGAGTGGGTAGGCTAGTTAGTGGATGGATGGGTGGCTGGGTGGTTTTTCTGGTTAGTGGGTAGGTGGGTGGGTGGTCTGGTTAGTGGGTAGGTGAGTGGGCTGGTAGTTCTGGTTAGTGGATGGATGGGTGGATGGATTTTGGATGGATGGGTGGGTGGATGGATGGGTGGGTAGGTGGATGGATGGGTGGGTGGGTGGATGGATGAGTGGGTGGGTGGATGGATGGGTGGGTGGGTTTATGGATGGGTGGGTGGGTAGACGAGTGTAAAAATAGTGTAGTAAACGAGTATTTGGGAATGACAGGGTTTCCTACACTGATGTTTGAGATGCTGTATAACCACTGTGGTTTAGCGCTTCTATTTGATTATAATAATAATGATGTTTGAGATAATCATTACATCAATGACATAACTTCCACCTAAGATTATATTTGCTTTTATAATGTGGTTACATCGATTATGTTACGTGGATTATATGTATTGCATGGATTACACAATCAAGTTTGACCCAAAGGCAAGACAGGACAAACATGAGTCTCTCGCCGGCCTGAAGGACCTTCCCTAGAGAAGATACTCGTTTAAAACCTGTTTACTACACCAGGGTCATGTCACCAGTACACCACCAGTCAATCAATTAATCAAATAGAGAGAGTGCAGTTAAAGCCTCACCATATATACAATGAGACACACATACCCATCGGTGTATATATACTGACAAACACACACCTCGGAGTATATACTGATTCATACACCTTTCAAAGTATATAATGACACTTTTTAGAGTATATAATGACACATACCTTTCAGAGTATATAAAAACACACTTCTCAAGAGTATATACGGACGCACACACACGACGTTATCATGTTTGAACTAGTGAAGATAAGAGTAGCCTCAGCAGGATGATAATACACACACTCTGACTCGAGATATAACGTGGTAAACTCTATGGTCTCTCTTCTCCTCATTTCAATAACACATCTCTGTATCCGAGAAGAAATTCCAAGAGTAACCTGTATACCTGGAGAGTATACCTAGAGAGAGTTCCAGGGGTCAACGCCCCTGCGGCCCGGTCAATTGTAAATATTACAATAAAGTCACCGGTTATGAGTAGGTGGTGTTAGGAGCTTAACACCAACACTATGAGTAGGTGGTGTTAGGAGGTTAACACCAGCACTAAGAGTAGGTGGTGTTAGGAGCTTTACACCAGCACTATAAGTAGGTGGTGTTAGGTTAACACCAGCACTATGAGTAGGTGGTGTTAGGAGCTTTACACCAGCACTATAAGTAGGTGGTGTTAGGAGCTTTACCAGCACTATGAGTAGGTGGTGTTAGGAGCTTTACACCAGCACTATGAGTAGGTGGTGTTAGGAGCTTAACACCAGCACTATGAGTAGGTGTTAGGTGCTTAACACCAGCACTATGAGTAGGTGGTGTTAGGAGCTTAACACCAGAACTATGAGTAGGTGGTGTTAGGAACTTAACACCAGCACTATGAGTAGGTGGTGTTAGGAGCTTAACACAAGCACTACGAGTAGGTGGTGTTAGGAGATTAACACCAGCACTATGAGTAGGTGGTGTTAAGAGGTTAACACCAGCACTATGAGTAGGTGGTGTTAGGAGCTTTACACCAGCACTATGAGTAGGTGGTGTTAGGAGCTTTACACCAGCACTATGAGTAGGTGGTGTTAGGAGCTTAACACCAGAACTATGAGTAGGTGGTGTTAGGAACTTAACACCAGCACTATGAGTAGGTGGTGTTAGGAGCTTAACACCAGCACTATGAGTAGGTGGTGTTAGGAGATTAACACCAGCACTATGAGTAGGTGGGGTTAAGAGGTTAACACCAGCACTATGAGTATGTGGTGTAAGGAGCTTTACACCAGCACTATGAGTAGGTGGTGTTAGGAGCTTAACACCAGCACTATGAGTAGGTGTTAGGTGCTTAACACCAGCACTATGAGTAGGTGGTGTTAGGAGGTTAACACCAGCACTATGAGTAGGTGGTGTTAGGAGCTTTACACCAGCACTATGAGTAGGTGGTGTTAGGAGGTTAACACCAGCACTATGAGTATGTGGTGTAAGGAGCTTTACACCAGCACTATAAGTAGGTGGTGTTAGGAGCTTTACACCAGCACTATAAGTAGGTGGTGTTAGGAGCTTAACACCATCACTATGAGTAGGTGGTGTTAGGAGCTTAACACCAGCACTATGAGTAGGTGGTGTTAGGAGGTTACCACCAGCACTATGAGTAGGTGGTGTTAGGAGCTTTACACCAGCACTATGAGTAGGTGGTGTTAGGAGCTTTACACCAGCACTATGAGTAGGTGGTGTTAGGAGCTTTACGCCAGCACTATGAGTAGGTGGTGTTAGGAGCTTAACATCAGCACTATGAGTAGGTGGTGTTAGGAGGTTAACACCAGCACTATGAGTAGGTGGTGTTAGGAGGTTAACACCAGCACTATGAGTAGGTGGTGTTAGGAGGTTAACACCAGAACTATGAGTAGGTGGTGTTAGGAGCTTTACACCAGCACTATGAGTAGGTGGTGTTAGGAGCTTAACACCAGCACTATGAGTAGGTGGTGTTAGGAGATTAACACCAGCACTATGAGTAGGTGGGGTTAAGAGGTTAACACCAGCACTATGAGTATGTGGTGTAAGGAGCTTTACACCAGCACTATGAGTAGGTGGTGTTAGGAGCTTAACACCAGCACTATGAGTAGGTGTTAGGTGCTTAACACCAGCACTATGAGTAGGTGGTGTTAGGAGCTTAACACCAGAACTATGAGTAGGTGGTGTTAGGAACTTAACACCAGCACTATGAGTAGGTGGTGTTAGGAGCTTTACACCAGCACTATGAGTAGGTGGTGTTAGGAGCTTTACACCAGCACTATGAGTAGGTGGTGTTAGGAGCTTTACGCCAGCACTATGAGTAGGTGGTGTTAGGAGCTTAACATCAGCACTATGAGTAGGTGGTGTTAGGAGGTTAACACCAGCACTATGAGTAGGTGGTGTTAGGAGGTTAACACCAGCACTATGAGTAGGTGGTGTTAGGAGGTTAACACCAGAACTATGAGTAGGTGGTGTTAGGAGCTTTACACCAGCACTATGAGTAGGTGGTGTTAGGAGGTTAACACCAGCACTATGAGTAGGTGGTGTTAGGAGCTTTACACCAGCACTATAAGTAGGTGGTGTTAGGAGCGCTATAAGTAGGTGATGTTAGGAACTTAACACCAGCACTATGCATGTATATTATGCAGGATACTGCACTGTTATAATAAATATTTATATAATGTAGTGTTTATAGTATGGGAAAAACGGTCCATAAAAATAGTGCTTAAGTGGACGCGTATTGAACGGCAGGTGGAAGTGTATGACAGTGCCAGCTGAGGCACAGGTGGCTGAGTGACGAGACAGGTGGAAGTGTATGACAGTGCCAGCTGAGGCACAGGTGGCTGAGTGACGAGACAGGTGGAAGTGTATGACAGTGCCAGCTGAGGCACAGGTGGCTGAGTGACGAGGCAGATGGAAGTGTATGACAGTGCCAGCTGAGGCACAGGTGGCTGAGTGACGAGGAAGGTGGAAGTGTATGACAGTGCCAGCTGAGGCACAGGTGGCTGAGTGACGAGGAAGGTGGAAGTGTATGACAGTGCCAGCTGAGGCACAGGTGGCTGAGTGACGAGGCAGATGGAAGTGTATGACAGTGCCAGCTGAGGCACAGGTGGCTGAGTGACGAGGCAGGTGGAAGTGTATGACAGTGCCAGCTGAGGCACAGGTGGCTGAGTGACGAGACAGGTGGAAGTGTATGACAGTGCCAGCTGAGGCACAGGTGGCTGAGTGGCGAGGCAGGTGGAAGTGTATGACAGTGCCAGCTGAGGCACAGGTGGCTGAGTGACGAGGCAGATGGAAGTGTATGACAGTGCCAGCTGAGGCACAGGTGGCTGAGTGACGAGACAGGTGGAAGTGTATGACAGTGCCAGCTGAGGCACAGGTGGCTGAGTAACGAGGCAGGTGGAAGTGTATGACAGTGCCAGCTGAGGCACAGGTGGCTGAGTATCGAGGCAGTAATTGCTGGGGAACCTCTGCCGAGACTACTTGCAGATAAGTAGTGTATAGTGTGTGTGTGTGTGTGTGTGTGTGTTTTGTAATGTTTAGGCCATAGGTTGTTTTTGATGAAAATTTTGTACTCTTAAGTACCCCCTGGCATTGGGCAAGGCCCTGGTACTCAAACTGAGAGTGCCGAAATAATTGCAATTTTACCTACAGGCTGGAGCCGGCAGGAAAAGGGAGGGATGGTGGTTAGGGAGACCCACTGTTGTGGATATTTTATATATGGCCCAGCTATAACTAACTAGTACCAGGGTACTAGTGAGTTGTTTTGTAATATGTAAAATGTGTTGAAGGAAAGTTTTGTGTTGTATATATTGTTACTGATAATATAGTATATATTTTTATAAAGGTAAGTTTATCTACCCTTCCTGTTAATTAAACCCTAAAGTATTGACCACTATATATATATATATATATATATATATATATATATATATATATATATATATATATATATATATATATATATATATATATATATATACACATAAAACAACCACTGTGAAAAAAACTATTTTTTCAAAGTGGTTATTTTCCATATTGTGATATCACCTGTTTACTGTGATCTTATTGTATATTATATTCTATTACATTACATTATATATATAACTGTCTGCCTCGTCATTACGTGCGTATATTTTGCATCAAGTGTTTGCACGTCTTCCACAATGATTTACAAAGCAAGACAATATTTTACAAGTCAAGAAAGTGGCATAAATCGATGAAGAGGTGAAGAACAACACTGATGTTCACTTGTTCATCTGACAACACTGATGTTCACTCGTTCATCTGACAACACTGATGTTCACTCGTTCATCTGACAACACTGATGTTCACTCGTTCAGCTGACAACACTGATGTTCACTCGTTCATCTGACAACACTGATGTTCACTTGTTCATCTGACAACACTGATGTTTACTCGTTCATCTGACAACACTGATGTTCACTTGTTCATCTGACAACACTGATGTTCACTTGTTAATCTGACAACACTGATGTTCACTTGTTCATCTGACAACACTGATGTTCACTTGTTCATCTGACAACACTGATGTTCACTTGTTCATCTGACAACACTGATGTTCACTCGTTCATCTGACAACACTGATGTTTACTCGTTCATCTGACAACACTGATGTTCACTTGTTCATCTGACAACACTGATGTTTACTCGTTCATCTGACAACACTGATGTTCACTCGTTCATCTGACAACACTGATGTTCACTTGTTCATCTGACAACACTGATGTTCACTTGTTCATCTGACAACACTGATGTTCACTTGTTCATCTGACAACACTGATGTTCACTTGTTCATCTGACAACACTGATGTTCACTTGTTCATCTGACAATACTAATTGTCTTGAGAGTTTTATAGAAGTCAATTTATATTCTCTTCTTGATTGTCTTCCTCACTCCTTACTTCCATTTTCTCCCTCTCCTTCCTTCTCTCCCTTCCAATTTACCTCAATTTTACTTCTCTACTCTCATCCTGCTCTCTCATTTCCCGACATTGTTTTCTTAAAGCATTTTTAATATTTATGTTTATTAACACATTGGCCGTCTCTCACCAAGGCAGGGTGGCCCGAAAAAGAAAAACTTTCATTATCATTCATTCCATCACTGTCTTGCCAGAGGCGTGCTTACACTACAGTTATAAAACTGCAACATTAACACCCCTCCTTCAGAGTGCAGACACTGTACTTCCCATCTCCAGGACTCAAGTCCGGCCTGCCGGTTTCTCTGAGTACCTTCATAAATGTTACCTTGCTCACACTCTAACAGCACGTCAGGTCCTAAAAACTATTTCTCTCCACTCACTCCTATCTAACACGCTCACGAATGCTTGCAGGAAGTCCAAGTCCCACGCATACAAAACCTCCTTTACCCCCTCCCTAAAATATTTCCTAGGCCGACCCCTACCCCGTCTTCCTTCCATTACACTCTCCAAGTCATTCTATTTCATTCCATCCTCTCTAAATGTCCGAACCACCTCAACAACCCCTCCTCAGCCCTCTGGATAATACTTTTAGTAACCTCACATCTCCTAATTTCCAAACTAGGGATTCTCACAAAGCAAATTGCCCTCAGACATCTGCACTCCCTCCATCCTTCTTACTGCAACATTCACCACCCATGCTTCACACCCGTCTAAGAGCGCTGGTGTAACTATACTCTCATACATTCCCTTCTTTGCTTCCATGGATAAAGTTCTTTGTCTCCACAGACTACTCAGTGCACCACTCACCTTTTTTACCTCATCAATTCTATGATTCACCTCATCTTTCATAAACAACCCCTTTTGTATTTTATATAATTATTTCTTTCAATGTCGAAAAAATAACAGAGGTGATTTTGCGGCCACAACATCTTTTATGGTGAGTCATGTTTCTCAGCATATAATACAGTCATGTTTCTCAGCATATAATACCGTCATGTTTCTCAGCATATAATACAGTCATGTTTCTCAGTATATAATAGTCCCATTTCTCAGTATATAATACAGTCATGTTTCTCAGTATATAATAGTCATGTTTCTCAGTATATAATACAATCATGTTTCTCAGTATATATAATACAGTCATGTTTCTCAGTATATAATACAGTCATGTTTCTCAGCATATAATATAGTCACATTTCTCAGCATATAATACCTAAGCTTCCCTACTCATACTCCCTAAACACTCTACAAATTTTCTCTTTCATCTAGTATCTGTGTACAGATGTATGGTTGTCTTTGCTGCCCCGAGTTCCCGGCGACATTGGCCGGGTCCTGATGTGTCGCACAGTAAGCACTCATTAGTCACCCATCAAAGTGAATTACTTCAAGCTAATCAATGAACTTTTTCTTGGTGTAATTACTGGAGAGCTTCTTGATGCAATCTGCTCCTAGAAAATATGAGCATTCATAAATAGCGGTGGATGATAGAAGTTGAGAGGGCGTTGGGAGGGAGGTGGCAACCCAGCCTCAATGATTTAACTGGGACTACCCAAGAAGAATTTTCCATTAACGAAACAATTCTTATGAATTTCGTTCAATGTAGGTTGAGAATGAATGACACTCGTCACATGTGTAGAGCTAACACTCAATATGCTAAATTATAACATTTCTGTGTAGAACTTCTTTAGGGTTCCTGAAAAGGAATAAAGGTGCAAACAGAATGGTCATGGAATATAAGCCAGACGACACGATAATATACGCCACAAGTCCCACCTGATAAAAATATACAACACCGGTGTGTAAACAGCCTTAGAATGAAAATCTGGGTCACTGAAACTTGTGCGTGTAATTGAAACAGATATAAACGGAGAAATATGTGTTATAATTTTAAAATAAATGTCAGTGAAACGCAAGTCCTCGCTTGGTTAGAAACTTTATACCAAAAGTTTGAAGGCGGAGGAGGTGGGCGCGCTCTTGGTGTCTGTAAAACAGTAAGGTGTTCTCTTACAAGTGTACACGTTAGTACACATAAGGTTGAACTATTACACAGAACACTATGTATGGTGTGAACAGAGAAGGGAAGAGGTAAAGTTATATTTCTAATCGTTACGACCAGTTATAGTATCACGTTTATGATGAACTTAATACTGCAAGGTCATGTAATACAACACAGCAAGTTCTTGTATGTACAAGTACTTGTATGTACAAGTTCTTGTATGTACAAGTTCTTGTATGTACAAGTACTTGTATGTACAAGTTCTTGTATGTACAAGTACTTGTATGTACAAGTACTTGTATGTACAAGTACTTGTATGTACAAGTACTTGTATGTACAAGTACTTGTATGTACAATTCTCAGTATGTTCTGGTGTAGTACATCTTCACCTTACCCACGTAAGGTAAAGCATTGTAAGCAAGGCAGTATAAGGCGAGGAGAGAGCCTTCTGATTTACTTTCATGTCTAGCTAGGAACAGATAGCAGAAAGTATTTTATTAAATTTTACTGTGTGTGTGTGTGTGTGTGTACTCACCTAATTGTACTCACCTAATTGTGGTTGCAGGGGTCGATACTCAGCTCCTGGCCCCGCCTCTTCGCTGTCCGCTACTGGGTCTCTGCTCTCCCTGCTCCATGAGCTTTATCATACCTCGTCTTAAAACTATGTATGGTTCCTGCCTCCACTATATCTTTCTCTAGACTATTCCACTTCCTGACTACTCTGTGGCTGAAGAAATGCTTCCTAACATCCCTTTGACTCATCTGAGTCTTCAGCTTCCAGTTGTGTCTCCTTGTTTCTGTGTTCCCTCTCTGGAACATCCTGTCCCTGTCTACCTTGTCGATTCCCCGCAGTATTTTGTATGTCGTTATCATGTCTCCTCTGACCCTTCTTTCCTCCAGTGTTGTTAGTCCTATTTCCCTCAACCTTTCCTCATAGGACAGACCCCTGAGTTGTGGAACTAACCTTGTCGCAAACCTTTGCACTTTCTCTAGTTTCTTTACGTGCTTGACCAGGTGTGGGTTCCAGACTGGTGCTACATATTCTAGTATGGGCCTGACGTACACGGTGTACAGTGTCTTGAACGATTCCTTGTTAAGGTAACGGAACGCTAATCTTAGGTTTGCCAGTAGCCCATATGCTGCCGCAGTTAACTGGTTGATGTGTGCCTCCGGAGACGTGCTTGGCGTTATACTCACCCCAAGGTCTTTCTCCTTTGCCGAGGTTTGTAGCCTTTGCCCACCTAGCTTGTACTCTGTCAGCGGTCTCCTTTGCCCTTCTCCGATCTTCATGACTTTGCATTTGGTGGGATTCAATTCGAGAAGCCAGTTGCTAGACCAGATGTCAAGCTTGTCCAGGTCTGTTTGAAGTCCTGCTTGGTCCTCTTCCGATGTGATTCTCCTCATTAATTTCACATCATCTGCGAACAGAGACACTTCTGAGTCTATCCCATCCGTCATGTCATTTACATATACCAAGAATAACACTGATCCTAGGACTGACCCCTGCGGTACGCCGCTCGTCACAGGCGCCCACTGTGATACCTCATCACGCACCATGACCCGTTGTTGCCTCCCTGTGAGGTATTCCCTGATCCATTCCAGTGCCCTTCCTGTTATACATGCTTGTTCTTCCAACTTTACTAATCTCATGTGAGGAACTGTGACGAAGGCCTTCCTGCAGTCCAGGAAAATGCAATCAGCCCACCTTCTCTCTCTTGCCTTACCTCTGTTACTTTATCATAGAACTCTAGGATGTTTGTTACACAGGATTTGCCTTCCCGGAATCCGTGCTGTCTGGTGTTTATTATCCTGTTCAGCTCGAGGTGCTCCACCATTCTTGTCCTGATGATTTTCTCCAGGACTTTGCACACTATACATGTAAGTGACACCGGTCTATAGTTTAGTGCCTCTTTTCTGGCTCCTTTTTTAAGGATGGGGACTACGTTGGCCTTCTTCCATACCTCAGGTATCTGCCCATTTTCAAGGGATGTGTTGAATATTATGGTAAGTGGCACACTCAGTACCTCAGCTCCTTCCCGAAGAACCCACGGGGAGATATTGTCCGGACCCATCGCCTTTGAGGTATCAAGGTCACTGAGTAACTGCTTCACCTCCTCCTCAGTTGTGTGTATGACCTCTAGCATCCCTTGTTGGTGACGCACCCTGTCCTGCCTACCCAGCTGCCTTCCTTCCTCCACTGTGAATACTTCCTTAAACCTCAAGTTGAGCTCCTCACATACCTCTTGATCGTTACTTGTGAGTCCCCCATCTTCTCTCCTCAGCCTTATCACCTGGTCTTTAACTGTTGTCTTCCTTCTGATGTGACTGTACATCAGTTTTGGGTAGGACTTAACTTTCGATACTATGTCGTTTTCGTACTGTTTCTGGGCCTCCCTGCCTTCTGTACCTTTTCCATTCTCTGACACTCTGAGTCTTTGCCTCCCTGCACCTTTGGGTAAACCAGGGGCTCTTTCTGGCCTTCCCATTTAATCTTTTTCCTCTGGGTATAAACCGTTCCTCTGCCTCCTTGCACTTTGCCCCTACGTATTCCATCGTTTCATTTATTGTCTGTCCATCCATTTCCCTTTCCCACTGAACCTCCTGCAGGAAATTCCTCATGCCTGTGTAGTTTCCTCTTTTAAAATCTGGTTTGTCTCTTTCGGTACCGTTTTCCCTCTCCACCTGTAGCTCTACAATGTACTCAAAGCTCAGCACCATATGGTCACTAGCTCCCAGGGAGCTCTCGTGTGTTATGTCTTCAATATCTGAGCTGTTCAGGGTGAATACAAGGTCCAGTCTTGCTGGTTCATCTTCTCCTCTCACTCTGGTCGTGTCCCTGACATGTTGGTGCATCAGGTTTTCCAGTACCGCATCCATCATCTTGGCTCTCCAAGTTTCTGGACCCCCACGTGGATCTTGGTTCTCCCAGTCGATCTCTCTGTGGTTGAAATCGCCCATGACCAGTAGCTTCGCTCTGCTCATGTGCGCATTTCTTGCCACCTCCGCCAGAGTGTCCACCATCGCTCTGTTGTTCTCATCATATTCCTCACCTGACCTCCTGCAGTTCTGTGGTGGGTTATACATCACTGCAATGATTATCTTGTGCTCCCCAGACTGGATGGTACCTACTATGAAGTCCCTTTCTCTACACGCCTCCATTCCTTCCATTTCCTCGAATCTCCAACGGTTCCTTACAAGCAGTGCGACCCCTCCTCCCCCCCTGATCCTTCTATCTTTCCTCAGGATCTGATATCCCTGTGGGAAGATCGCATCTGATACTGTCTCATTTAGTTTAGTTTCTGTGACAGCTACGATGTCTGGGGACACCTCACCTATTCTTTCATTCCACTCTTCATACTTATTCGTAATTCCATCCGCGTTTGTGTACCAAACTTTCAACCTTGTTTCCAATACTGTGTCCCTGGGGAGATCTTGGTGGGTTGGGGGGGGATGCCCATAGGGGGTAGCAGCATGGGTGGGGGGATTGTATGGTTGGGGTATGGGTTGGTGGGGTGGAGTTTGTGGTGGGGGTGGGGGTAGCAATGATGGTGGGTTTTGGGTTGCTGGGGTGGGGACAGGGGGACTGATGAGTGTGTGGGGTGTTAAAGTGTATGGTTGTCGTGGGGTTTTTGTGATTTGAGGCCCACCGTGGGTACTTCCAGTGTGTGTGTTTGTCCTGCTTGGACTTGGTGTCCTCCGTATCTCGCTGTCTCCTCTCTCTCCTCTCTTCGCCTTCTTATCTGCTCCTTCCGGGCCTCCCTTTCTTCCTGCGTTCTGTCCCGATCTAGGTATACATTCCGGTACCCCTGATTCGTCCTCAGCCGTGCTTTCTCTTGCAGGATCGTGGTGCGGGCTGATTCTGCTTTGAAGATTACCTTGAGAGGTCGATTTCTTCCCCTTGTGTACCACCCGATTCTCCGAAAATTTGTCACTTGGGACGTGTCTCCCATTATTGCTAGCATGATACCTTCGATCCTTTCTTTCTCCTCCTGTTTTCTTCTGTCGTGGGTGTCCCCTTCGACTTCCTTCAGGCCATAGATAAAGATCGACTTCTCCCTTTCCTCCTCCCACTGTGTCTCCCATTGCCTCATCAGAGATGCATTAGCCTCTCCCGGTGCTGTCATGGTTGTATCCCCCGTGTTCCTTTGTGTGTCCGGCCTGCTCATACGTCCCTGTCCGCTGCAGTGTGTTGTTGGGGTCTCCGCGTTTAGTGTGTCTGCTGCTTTGTCTACCCTCTCATGTGTTGTTACTGTGCTCTCATTCGTTGTTACTGTGGTGCTCTTCTTGTCCCTGTCTACTTCTTCTATGTCCCTCTCGTGTGTTGTTAGTGTCCTGCTCGTCTTGCTTTGGGCCCCACTTGTGTCTGCCAGTGTCTGTGCATACAAGAGTTCTCCTTTTTTCTCCTCATTCCCTTTGGCTGTGTCTGGTGCACAAGCTCCGAGCGCCGTTTCTGGCCAGGTACTTTTGTCTCTATTCTGTGTCATTCCCTGCAGTTTCACTTCTAAGATCCGGATCTTGGCTTCTGCTTTTTTGACTTGCATTTCCCATTTTCTACTCTCCTCAGCTATCCTCTTCTCCATTCCAGTGTGTGTGTGTGTGTGTGTGTGTGTGTGTGTGTGTGTGTATGTGTGTGTGTGTGTGTGTGTGTGTGTGTGTGTATGTGTGTGTGTGTGTGTGCGTGTGTGTGCGTGTGCGTGTGCGTGTGCATAGAAGTCTTCAAGTGTACAGTAAGGGTACTTCATCATTAAGCTCCACACAGCCAGCCTTGCTATCATATATTGCATCATTATCTTCACTAATGGTATTTTCTCTCTTCCTCTCCTTCCTAAGGTGTCATTCCGCATGTTCTAAATTTACCTTCTAGCCGCTTCCGCGTATATCTGTTTTATTAATTTTGTAAAGTGTATTAACACTTCCTGTCTACTGTAGCCGCTTCCGCGTATATCTGTTTTATTAACTTTGTAAAGTGTATTAACACTTCCTGTCTACTATAAGACTGAACTTACCTTTGTTTGCTTTGTTTACCTTCAAAGTTTTCTTATTGAGGTAAACTAAGAACTTCACCTCCACAATATACCCATTTTTATAATCATGAGGAAGCGCTAAACCCCTAGGTGTCAAACAGCACCAGGAAAAGGAAGACAATCTGGTTTGATCCGAGGAATTAGAGAGCAGTTACAGTTCCTACATCAATTATACAAATATTTCTTACAGATATAAAAGACACAGACAAACGAAGTTGAGAAAATTATATTTTTGGTCTCAAGTTGTTCGCTCCTGCCTCTCACAACTACTGGACCATTATAACATGGTCTTGGATGGTCACTCCTGCCTCTCACAACTACTGGACCATTATAACATGGTCTTGGATGGTCACTTCTGCCTCTCACAACTACTGGACCATTATAACATGGTCTTGGATGGTCACTCCTGCCTCTCACAACTACTGGACCACTATGACATGGTCTTGGATGGTCACTCCTGCCTCTCACAACTACTGGACCATTATAACATGGTCTTGGATGGTCACTCCTGCCTCTCACAACTACTGGACCATTATAACAGGGTCTTGGATGGTCACTCCTGCCTCTCACAACTACTGGACCATTATAACATGGTCTTGGATGGTCACTCCTGCCTCTCACAACTACTGGACCATTATAACATGGTCTTGGATGGTCACTCCTGCCTCTCACAACTACTGGACCACTATGACATGGTCTTGGATGGTCACTCCTGCCTCTCACAACTACTGGACCATTATAACATGGTCTTGGATGGTCACTCCTGCCTCTCACAACTACTGGACCACTATGACATGGTCTTGGATGGTCACTCCTGCCTCTCACAACTACTGCACCACTATGACATGGTCTTGGATGGTCACTCCTGCCTCTCACAACTACTGAACCACTATGACATGGTCTTGGATGGTCACTCCTGCCTTTCATAACTACTGAACCACTATGACATGGTCTTGGATGGTCACTCCTGCCTCTCGCAACTACTGGACCATTATAACATGGTCTTGGATGGTCACTCCTGCCTCTCACAACTACTGGACCACTATGACATGGTCTTGGATGGTCACTCCTGCCTCTCACAACTACTGGACCACTATGACATGGACTTGGATGGTCACTCCTGCCTCTCACAACTACTGGACCACTATGACATGGTCTTGGATGGTCACTCCTGCCTCTCACAACTACTGGACCACTATGACATGGTCGTGGATGGTCACTCCTGCCTCTCACAACTACTGGACCACTATGACATGGTCTTGGATGGTCACTCCTGCCTCTCACAACTACTGGATCACTATGACATGGTCTTGGATGGTCACTCCTGCCTCTCACAACTACTGGACCACTATGACATGGTCTTGGATGGTCACTCCTGCCTCTCACAACTACTGGACCACTATGACATGGTCTTGGATGGTCACTCCTGCCTCTCACAACTACTGGACCACTATGACATGGTCTTGGATGGTCACTCCTGCCTCTCACAACTACTGGACCACTATGACATAGTCTTGGATGGTCACTCCTGCCTCTCACAACTACTGGACCATTATAACATGGTCTTGGATGGTCACTCCTGCCCCTCACAACTACTGGACCACTATGACATGGTCTTGGATGATCACTCCTGCCCCTCACAACTACTGGACCACTATGACATGGTCTTGGATGGTCGCTCCTGCCTCTCACAACTACTGGACCACCATGACATGGTCTTGGATGGTCACTCCTGCCTCTCACAACTACTGGACCACTATGACATGGTCTTGGATGGTCACTCCTGCCCCTCACAACTACTGGACCACTATGACATGGTCTTGGATGGTCGTTCCTGCCTCTCGCAACTACTGGACCACTATGACATGGTCTTGGATGCTCGCTCCTGCCTCTCACAATTACTGAACCACTATGACATGGTCTTGGATGGTCGCTCCTGCCTCTCACAATTACTAGACCACTATGACATGGTCTTGGATGGTCGCTCCTGCCTCTCACAATTACTAGACCACTATGAATCAATAATTGCCGAGGCAATTCGTAGCCATCTTGAAAAGCATAAATTGATTAATGAATCTCAACACGGTTTTACTAAGGGGCGTTCCTGTCTTACGAATTTACTAACTTTTTTCACTAAGGTGTTTGAGGAGGTAGATCATGGTAATGAATATGATATTGTGTATATGGACTTCAGTAAGGCTTTCGATAAAGTTCCACATCAGAGGCTACTGAGGAAACTTAAGGCACACGGAATAGCAGGAGAAATTTTTTCCTGGGTAGAGGCATGGTTGACAAATAGGCGGCAGAGAGTTTGCATAAATGGAGAGAAATCAGAATGGGGGCGCGTCTCAAGCGGTGTTCCACAGGGGTCAGTTTTGGGCCCCCTGTTGTTTACAATTTACATAAACGACATAGATGAGGGAATAAATAGTAACATAAGTAAATTTGCTGATGACACCAAAATAGGTCGTCCAATTCATTCAAATGAGGACATTAGAGCACTCCAGGATGATTTGAATAGACTGATGCAGTGGTCGGAGAAGTGGCAGATGCAGTTTAATGTAAACAAATGCAAAGTTCTAAATGTTGGGCAGGACAATAACCATGCCACATATAAACTGAATAATGTAGATCTTATTACTTGTGATTGCGAGAAGGATTTAGGAGTTCTGGTTAGTAGTAATCTGAAGCCAAGACAACAGTGCATAAGTGTTCGCAATAAAGCTAACAGAATCCTTGGCTTCATATCAAGAAGTATAAATAATAGAAGTCCTCAGGTTGTTCTACAACTCTATATATCTTTGGTTAGGCCTCATTTAGATTATGCTGCACAGTTCTGGTCACCGTATTACAGAATGGATATAAATGCACTGGAAAACGTACAAAGGAGGATGACAAAGTTGATCCCATGTATCAGAAATCTTCCCTATGAGGATAGACTGAGGGCCCTGAATCTGCACTCTCTAGAAAGGCGTAGAATTAGGGGGGATATGATTGAGGTGTATAAATGGAAAACAGGAATAAATAAAGGGGATGTAAATAGCGTGCTGAAAATATCCAGCCAAGACAGGACTCGCAGCAATGGTTTCAAGTTGGAAAAGTTCAGATTCAGGAAGGATATAGGAAAGCACTGGTTTGGTAATAGAGTTGTGGATGAGTGGAACAAACTCCCGAGTACCGTCATAGATGCTAAGACGTTGTGTAGTTTTAAAAATAGGTTAGATAAATACATGGGTGGGTGTGGATGGGTGTGAATTTGGACCTGACTAGCTTGTATTACCAGGTCAGTAGCTGTACTAATTCCTTAAGTGGAAGTGACCTGACCAGGTGGTCGGCTGACCAGGTGGTCAACTAGACAATTATATGAGTGGGTGCGGTTGGGTGTGAGTTGGTCCTGACTAGCCTGTGCTAGGTCAGATGCAGTGTTCCCTCCTTAAGTGAATGTAACCTGACCTGGCTGGGTCGGGGCTTAAGCCGTTGGAGATTTGGACCTGCCTCGCATGGGCCAGTAGGCCTGCTGCAGTGTTCCTTCTTTCTTATGTTCTTATGTTCTTATGACATGGTCTTGAATGCTCGCTCCTGCCTCTCACAATTACTGGACCACTATGACATGGTCTTGGATGCTCGCTCCTGCCTCTCACAACTACACAAAAAGTGTCAGGGGCTCAAGACTGTTCAACTGCCTCACAGCAAACATAAGAGGGATTACCAATAGACTCCTTGCTGTCTTTAAGAGGCCGCTGGACAGTACCTGACCAGCCCGGCTGTGGTTCGTACGTCGGTTCACGTGAAGCCAGCAATAACAGCCTTGTTGATCAGGCCCTGGATCCACCACGAGGTCTCGTCATGGACCTGGCCGCGAGACTCGGAACACCCTCCAGGTATATACTCCAGGTGACAATTGTGATGTATTTTCCATAACATATATACAATTGTAGTGTTCAAATTGTTCATTTAAAGGGCAGGCAATGCTATAAAAATTATTATTATGCTTCTCATTATCATGGTATGTATGAAGCATTAATGTTTGTCTGTACAAGTGTAAATTATAACCCATCTTATAGAAAGAACTGTGTTGTATATTATATTATGTAGAAATTATGTTATATATTACATTATATAGAAGGTATGGTGTTGTATATTACATTATATAGAAGTTATGGTGTTGTATATTACATTATATAGAAGTTATGTTATATATTACATTATATAGAAGTAATGTTATATATTACATTATATAGAAGGTATGGTGATGTATATTACATTATATAGAAGTTATGGTGTTGTATATTACATTATATAGAAGTTATGTTATATATTACATTATACAGAAGTTATGTTATATATTACATTATATAGAAGGTATGGTGTTGTATATTACATTATATAGAAGGTATGGTGTTGTTTATTACATTATATAGAAGGTATGGTGTTGTATATTACATTATATAGAAGGTATGGTGTTGTATATTACATTATATAGAAGGTATGGTGTTGTATATTACATTATATAGAAGGTATGGTGTTGTTTATTACATTATATAGAAGGTATGGTGTTGTATATTACATTATATAGAAGGTATGGTGTTGTATATTACATTATATAGAAGGTATGGTGTTGTATATTACATTATATAGAAGGTATGGTGTTGTATATTACATTATATAGAAGGTATGGTGTTGTATATTACATTTATATAGAAGGTATGGTGTTGTATATTACATTATATAGAAGGTATGGTGTTGTATATTACATTATATAGAAGGTATGGTGTTGTATATTACATTTATATAGAAGGTATGGTGTTGTTTATTACATTATATAGAAGTTATGTTATATATTACATTATACAGAAGTTATGTTATATATTACATTATATAGAAGGTATGGTGTTGTATATTACATTATACTGTATAGAAGTAATGGAGTTATATATATTACGTCATATAATATCTATGACGTTATATATTACGTTATGTAGTCTATTGGAGCCTATTGTAATATTCCCATATTGTAATTTCAGTAAATTTACTGTTTGTTATATACAAAAAACAGATGTACAACATTAACAAACTATTATCTATTTGTCTAGTATTAAGTAGTCTGTAACCCATTAAAATTAGTCTGCCCGTAATGCCTAGGCATGATAGTGACTTTTTGCACACTGTAAACTACCTTTGTTAATAGGACTCCCTACAACATGTCAACCATATTTTAAACTTGCAAAGAAATAAAAAAATTAATTTGAATTTGCATATATATATATTACGTCATATAATAGTTATGACGTTTTATATATTACGTTATATAGAAGTTATGTTATTATCAGTTACATTATGTAGAAGTTACGATGTAATATATTACATTATGTAGACGAGCTATAATGTTACATATGACGTTATGTAAAAGAGTTACTGGTGTCCTTCAGTAGTGTGCAGGTCACAAGCATTTCTGGTGTCGTCTCGGTTGTGTGCATTTATGTGGGCCGTGTAAAGAGTCGTCCCTGTTTCACTTATATAGATCTAGTTTCACCGTCTGAACGGTAATGTGTACAAGCCTACGTCACTGTTGGGTGAAGAGTGCAACTTGATCTATGTACGAAACACAAGCAGGAATCATTGTACCCGAATCCCAGAACACAGAAATTAGTAGATCCGATTGACGACACAAATGCTCGTGTCTTGCACATATCCGAAGAGAGAGACTTCATACACTGGAACAGAACTGATCAATAGAGAATCTAACACTGATAAGTGTTACAATACTGAAGCAGCCTTAATTGCTACTACCATCCCCAAAGAGCTGGCAAGTGCACCATCTCAGGTACTCTTACACCATACTGATTTTCTGCTGTCACGACACGATTATCAGATGACCTGACGCTCTCACCTGATCTTCACTAGTGACATGTTTTCTCCACTACATATACCTGTAATGTGTGCAATAAAGATGTTCTAGGTGTATGCACTTGTGTTCTTTCACTCACACTCTCGGGTTCATTCTAATTTCGTACCTGACAAGAGTTAGATCGACAAAGAAAAGTCGTTAATATATTTGACCGATAGTTTAGGGCCTTCTTCCTCTCACTAGTTTTAGAAGACTGTTTTTGTATTTACACTGTCTTGAGTGACTTGTTATATGCCCTTACCAGCAGGTTCACTCACAAGACTGCCCTAATAACTCTCCTAACCTAAGATAACATGTAAGCATCACAATACAAACACCTCCATCACGCCTAAATTTCCTACTTTAAGATGCCCTTGATATCTGTATAAATGTTGCCATCAAAAAGTGGAAGTAATTTTGTCATATGTTATCAACATTTTGCCTCACATTACCTTGCAACCTTCACGCTCCTGTATGTGAGTCATAATTACTTCATACACATTTCTGTGATCCCCACTGACTTGACACACATCTCTGATCTTTACTGACTTTACACATATCTGTGATTTTTATTTTGACACACATCTCTGATCTTTACTGACGTGACACACATCTATGTGAATTCCACTGACTTCACTCAAGCCACTGTGAGCTCCACTAACTTACTACAAGCCTTTGTGAGGTCCACTAACTTACTACAAGCCTTTGTGAGCTCCAATAACTTACTACAAGCCTTTGTGAGCTCCAATAACTTACTACAAGCCACTGTGAGCTCCACTAACTTACTACAAGCATTTGTGAGGTCCACTAACTTACTACAAGCCTTTGTGAGCTCCACTAACTTACTACAAGCCTTTGTGAGCTCCACTAACTTACTACAAGCCTTTGTGAGCTCCACTAACTTACTACAAGCCTTTGTGAGCTCCACTAACTTACTACAAGCCTTTGTGAGCTCCACTAACTTACTACAAGCCTTTGTGAGCTCCACTAACTTACTACAAGCCTTTGTGAGCTCCAATAACTTACTACAAGCCTTTGTGAGCTCCAATAACTTACTACAAGCCACTGTGAGCTCCACTAACTTACTACAAGCATTTGTGAGGTCCACTAACTTACTACAAGCCTTTGTGAGCTCCACTAACTTACTACAAGCCTTTGTGAGCTCCACTAACTTACTACAAGCCTTTGTGAGGTCCACTAACTTACTACAAGCCTTTGTGAGCTCCACTAACTTACTACAAGCCTTTGTGAGCTCCACTAACTTACTACAAGCCTTTGTGAGCTCCACTAACTTACTACAAGCCTTTGTGAGGTCCACTAACTTACTACAAGCCTTTGTGAGGTCCACTAACTTACTACAAGCCTTTGTGAGGTCCACTAACTTACTACAAGCCTTTGTGAGGTCCACTAACTTACTACAAGCCTTTGTGAGGTCCACTAACTTACTACAAGCCTTTGTGAGGTCCACTAACTTACTACAAGCCTTTGTGAGGTCCACTAACTTACTACAAGCCTTTGTGAGCTCCACTAACTTACTACAAGCCTTTGTGAGGTCCACTAACTTACTACAAGCCTTTGTGAGGTCCACTAACTTACTACAAGCCTTTGTGAGGTCCACTAATTTACTACAAGCCTTTGTGAGGTCCACTAACTTACTACAAGTCTTTGTGAGGTCCACTAACTTACTACAAGCCTTTGTGAGGTCCACTAACTTACTACAAGCCTTTGTGAGGTCCACTAACTTACTACAAGCCTTTGTGAGGTCCACTAACTTACTACAAGCCTTTGTGAGGTCCACTAACTTACTACAAGCCTTTGTGAGCTCCACTAACTTACTACAAGCCTTTGTGAGCTCCACTAACTTACTACAAGCCTTTGTGAGGTCCACTAACTTACTACAAGCCTTTGTGAGGTCCACTAACTTACTACAAGCCTTTGTGAGGTCCACTAACTTACTACAAGCCTTTGTGAGGTCCACTAACTTACTACAAGCCTTTGTGAGGTCCACTAACTTACTACAAGCCTTTGTGAGGTCCACTAACTTACTACAAGCCTTTGTGAGCTCCACTAACTTACTACAAGCCTTTGTGAGGTCCACTAACTTACTACAAGCCTTTGTGAGCTCCATTAACTTACTACAAGCCTTTGTGAGGTCCACTAACTTACTACAAGTTTTTGTGAGGTCCACTAACTTACTACAAGCCTTTGTGAGGTCCACTAACTTACTACAAGCCTTTGTGAGGTCCACTAACTTACTACAAGCCTTTGTGAGGTCCACTAACTTACTACAAGCCTTTGTGAGGTCCACTAACTTACTACAAGCCTTTGTGAAGTCCACTAACTTACTACAAGCCTTTGTGAGGTCCACTAACTTACTACAAGCCTTTGTGAGCTCCACTAACTTACTACAAGCCTTTGTGAGCTCCACTAACTTACTACAAGCCTTTGTGAGGTCCACTAACTTACTACAAGCCTTTGTGAGCTCCACTAACTTACTACAAGCCTTTGTGAGGTCCACTAACTTACTACAAGCCTTTGTGAGCTCCACTAACTTACTACAAGCCTTTGTGAGCTCCACTAACTTACTACAAGCCTTTGTGAGGTCCACTAACTTACTACAAGCCTTTGTGAGCTCCACTAACTTACTACAAGCCTTTGTGAGGTCCACTAACTTACTACAAGCCTTTGTGAGCTCCACTAACTTACTACAAGCCTTTGTGAGGTCGCTAAATCATCAAAATTGTGGGAGAGAGAGAGAGGGGGGGAGGAAAGTGTCATAATTATTTAATGACTATAATGCTGACAGCAACATATTGATGTTAGTATAGTGAACGTCAGGTGAGTGACCTAAGGTCTAGTCATCAGGTGAGTGACCTAAGGTCTAGTCATCAGGTGAGTGACCTAAGGTCTAGTCACATTAGGCAGGTGAGTGGCAAATATAATTGTTATATTTGTTCATAATATACAGGTTATGTGTGCCCGCTCGTCACGTGACATATAGTGTATTGTTTAATGTATCTATCTTTGTCTAGATGTCTTTACTGCCTGTGAGGCTAGAGTTAGTTTATAGTGTTTTATAACTGCTCTCTTGTTACTATTGAAAATAATAATGTGAGGCTAGAGTTAGTTTATAGTGTTTTATAACTGCTCTCTTGTTACTATTGAAAATAATAATGTGAGGCTAGAGTTAGTTTATAGTGTTTTATAACTGCTCTCTTGTTACTATTGAAAATAATAATGTGAGGCTAGAGTTAGTTTATAGTGTTTTATAACTGCTCTCTTGTTACTATTGAAAATAATAATGTGAGGCTAGAGTTAGTTTATAGTGTTTTATAACTGCTCTCTTGTTACTTGAAAATAATAATGTGAGGCTAGAGTTAGTTTATAGTGTTTTATAACTGCTCTCTTGTTACTTGAAATGTCTGTGACTCCCTCCGTCCCCCTCTCTCTCTCTCTCTCTCTCTAATTTAAGTGTGTAGGAGGAATGTGAGAAAGAATTGTGAGGGGCAAAGTATGAGGGAGAAGCATGAGGGAGAAGTATGAGGGAGAAGTATGAGGGAGGAGCATGAGGAAGGAGTGTGATGGAGCAAAATTAGGCGGGGGTGAGGTTGAAGTGGTGGTGGAGGGAAGAGAAGGGTTGGGGGTTCGTTGATGAGCAGACGTTGGGTTGCAAGGTGCAACTGTGATGAGATTGTGTTGGTGGAGTTGTGGTGAGTTAGATTTAGTTGGTACTGTAGTGGGGTGGGAAGTTGGTGGAGTGGGCAGTTGAAGGTGGTTGGTGGGTTTATAGTGGGGTTGATGAGGTGGCTGTGGGATAAACTTTCACAAAACTCTCCCAGATAGATGTTTTCACCCCACAAACTGCTGCCATAATTTTACCGAGAAAGGACGAAGGAAGTTTGAGAATAATTTCTCTCCCAAACTATAAACTTAGCTTCTAACTTTCAGCTTTATTTAACATCAACTATCTTGATATTGCTGCTACAAGTGCCAATATCAACTACATATTTATAATAGAGTGAAAGAACAGTACATATCATAGATCTTACTATGTTGCTCAACACATAATGAATTATATTATTATTCACAAGAAAACTAACATTCTTGTGATTACTTTACACAAAGTCCCTGGTTATGTACATCATTTTGGCAGCATTAAAATAAACTTATAACAAGCAAATACAACAACCAGGAGGAAATGCAACAACCAGGAGAAAATACAACAACGAGGAGGAAATACAATAACGAGGAGGAAATACAACAACGAGGAGGAAATAAAACAACGAGGAAGAAATACAACAACGAGGAAATACAACAACGAGGGTGAAATACAACAACGAGGAGGAAATACAACAACGAGGAGGAAATACAACAACGAGGAGGAAATACAACAACGAGGAGGAAATACAACAACGATGAGGAAATACAACAACGAGGAGGAAATACAACAACGAGGAGGAAATACAACAACGAGGAGGAAATACAACAAGAAATACATGAGCAGCGACGGGGTGAAAAACATTGGTATTTTTATGAGCAACATTGTCCATGTTTATTAAACCCCACTAAACCCTCCCCTCTCTAGTGGGGGCGGGGGACACAACCCTCCCCTCTCTAGTGGGGGCGGGGGACACAACCCTCCCCTCTCTAGTGGGGGAGGGGGACACAAACCCTCCCCTCTCTAGTAGGGGCGGGGGACACAACCCTCCCCTCTCTAGTGAGGGTGGGGGACACAACCCTCCCCTCTCTAGTGAGGGCGGGGGACACAACCCTCCCCTCTCTAGTGAGGGCGGGGGACACAACCCTCCCTTCTCTAGTGAGGGCGGGGACACAACCCTCCCTCTCTAGTGAGGGCGGGGACACAACCCTCCCTCTCTAGTGGGAGCTTGGGACACAAACCCTCCCTCTCTAGTAGGGGCGGGGACACAACCCTCCCTCTCTAGTGGGGACACAACCATCCCCTCTCTAGTGGGGCGGGGGACACAACCCTCCCCTCTCTAGTGGGGGCGGGGGACACAACCCTCCCCTCTCTAGTGAGGGCGGGGGACACAACCCTCCCCTCTCTAGTGAGGGCGGGGGACAAAACCCTCCCCTCTCTAGTGGGGGCGGGGGACACAACCCTCCCTCTCTAGTGGGGCGGGGACACAACCCTCCCTCTCTAGTGAGGGCGGGGGACACAACCCTCCCCTCTCTAGTGGGGGTGGGGGACAATTCTCCCCTCTCCAGTGAGGGCGGGGGACACAACTATCCCCTCTCTAGTGAAGGCGGTGGACACAACCCTCCCTTCTCTAGTGGGGGCGGTGGACAAAACCCTCCTCTCTCTAGTGAGGGCGGGGGACACAACCCTCACCTCTCTAGTGAGGGCGGGGGACACAACCCTCCCCTCTCTAGTGAGGGCGGGGGACACAACCATCCCCTCTCTAGTGGGAGCTTGGGACACAAACCCTCCCCTCTCTAGTAGGGGCGGAGGACACAACCCTCCCCTCTCTAGTGGGGGGACACAACCATCCCCTCTCTAGTGGGGGCGGGGGACACAACCTTCCCCTCTCTAGTGGGGGCGGGGGACACAACCCTCCCCTCTCTAGTGAGGGCGGGGGACACAACCCTGCCCTCTCTAGTGAGGGCGGGGGACACAACCCTCCCCTCTCTAGTGAGGTCGGGGGACACAACCCTCCCCTCTCTAGTGAGGGTGGGGGACAACCCTCCCCTCTCCAGTGGGGGCGGAGGACACAACCCTCCCCTCTCTAGTGAGGGCGGGGGACACAACCCTCCCCTCTCTAGTGGGGGTGGGGGACACAACCCTCCCCTCTCTAGTGGGGGCGGGGGACACAACCCTCCCCTCTCTAGTGAGGGCGGGGGACACAACCCTCCCCTCTATAGTGAGAGCGAGAGATACAACCCTCCCCTCTGTAGTGGTGGTGGGGGACACAACCCTCCCCTCTCTAGTGGGGGCGGGGGACACAACCCTCCCCTCTCTAGTGAGGGCGGGGGACACAACCCTCCCCTCTATAGTGAGAGCGAGAGATACAACCCTCCCCTCTCTAGTGGCGGAGGGGGACACAACCCTCCCGACCTTAGTGGGGTGGGAGACACAACCCTTCCCTCCCTAGTGGGGCGGGGGACAACTTCCCCTCCCTGAAAGACTGGACGACCTTCCTACCCGCCCTGGCACACTGGACGACCTTCCTACCCGCCCTGGCACACTGGACGACCTTCCTACCCGCCCTGGCACACTGGACGACCTTCCTACCCGCCCTGGCAGACTCGACGACCTCCCTCCCCTCCCTGAAAGACTGGACGACCTTCCTACCCGCCCTGGCACACTGGACGACCTTCCCACCCGCCCTGGCACACTGGACGACCTTCCCACCCGCCCGGGCAGACTGGACGACCTTCCTACCCGCCCTGGCAGACTCGACGACCTTCCTACCCGCCCTGGCACACTGGACGACTTTCTCACCCTCCCTGGAAGACTGAACGACCTTCCCACCCTCCCTGAAAGACTGAACGACCTTCCGACCCTCCCTGTAAGACTGGACGACCTTCCCACCCTCTTTGAAAGACTGAACGACCTTCCCACCCTCCCTGGAAGACTGGACGACCTTCCCACCCTCCTTGAAAGACTGAACGACCTTCCGACCCTCCCTGGAAGACTGGACGACCTTCCCACCCTCCCTGGAAGACTGAACGACCTTCCCACCCTCCCTGGAAGACTGAACGACCTTCCCACCCTCCCTGGAAGACTGAACGACCTTCCCACCCTCCCTGAAAGACTGAACGACCTTCCGACCCTCCCTGGAAGACTGGACGACCTCCTATTTGCCGCCGCCACCACCATCACCGTCACCATCACAACCACAACCACCACCATCACCGCCACCACAACCACTACCACCACTCTCACTTTGAGAGTCATCCTTCACGTGTTAATGTTTCACTCTCTGAGTCATCCTTCACATGTTAATGTTTCACACTCTGAGTCATCCTTCACATGTTAATGTTTCACTCTGAGTCATCCTTCACATGTTAATGTTTCACTCTGAGTCATCCTTCACATGTTAATGTTTCACTCTGAGTCATCCTTCACATGTTAATGTTTCACTCTCTGAGTCATCCTTCACATGTTAATGTTTCACTCTGAGTCATCCTTCACATGTTAATGTTTCACTCTGAGTCATCCTTCACATGTTAATGTTTCACTCTGAGTCATCCTTCACATGTTAATGTTTCACTCTGAGTCATCCTTCACATGTTAATGTTTCACTCTCTGAGTCATCCTTCACATGTTAATGTTTCACTCTGAGTCATCCTTCACATGTTAATGTTTCACTCTCTGAGTCATCCTTCACATGTTAATGTTTCACTCTGAGTCATCCTTCACATGTTAATGTTTCACTCTCTGAGTCATCCTTCACATGTTAATGTTTCACTCTCTGAGTCATCCTTCACATGTTAATGTTTCACTCTGAGTCATCCTTCACATGTTAATGTTTCACTCTCTGAGTCATCCTTCACATGTTAATGTTTCACTCTGAGTCATCCTTCACATGTAAATGTTTCACTCTCTGAGTCATTCTTCACATGTTAATGTTTCACTCTGAGTCATCCTTCACATGTAAATGTTTCACTCTCTGAGTCATTCTTCACATCTCATGTAACTGACATTTCATTACATGTTATTAATAACAATATGAGAACCTTTACTAATAGTTTGAGTTGATTTCGACCTGTATAGTTCGCAGACTTTTTCAGTGGCATCAAAGCAACCCTCATGAAGGATCTACCAGCAACAGTTGCCCTAAATATTGTCTGCAAGCAACCCTCATGAAGGATCTACCAGCAACAGTTGGCCTAAATATTGTCTGCAAGCAACCCTCATGAAGGATCTACCAGCAACAGTTGGCCTAAATATTGTCTGCAAGCAACCCTCATGAAGGATCTACCAGCAACAGTTGGCCTAAATATTGTCTGCAAGCAACCCTCATGAAGGATCTACCAGCAACAGTTGCCCTAAATATTGTCTGCAAGCAACCCTCATGAAGGATCTACCAGCAACAGTTGGCCTAAATATTGTCTGCAAGCAACCCTCATGAAGGATCTACCAGCAACAGTTGGCCTAAATATTGTCTGCAAGCAACCCTCATGAAGGATAAACCAGCAACAGTTGGCCTAAATGTTGTCTGCAAGCAACCCTCATGAAGGATCTACCAGCAACAGTTGGCCTAAATATTGTCTGCAAGCAACCCTCATGAAGGATCTACCAGCAACAGTTGGCCTAAATATTGTCTGCAAGCAACCCTCATGAAGGATCTACCAGCAACAGTTGGCCTAAATATTGTCTGCAAGCAACCCTCATGAAGGATCTACCAGCAACAGTTGGCCTAAATATTGTCTGCAAGCAACCCTCATGAAGGATCTACCAGCAACAGTTGGCCTAAATATTGTCTGCAAGCAACCCTCATGAAGGATCTACCAGCAACAGTTGGCCTAAATATTGTCTGCAAGCAACCCTCATGAAGGATCTACCAGCAACAGTTGCCCTAAATATTGTCTGCAAGCAACCCTCATGAAGGATCTACCAGCAACAGTTGCCCTAAATATTGTCTGCAAGCAACCCTCATGAAGGATCTACCAGCAACAGTTGGCCTAAATATTGTCTGCAAGCAACCCTCATGAAGGATCTACCAGCAACAGTTGGCCTAAATATTGTCTGCAAGCAACCCTCATGAAGGATCTACCAGCAACAGTTGGCCTAAATATTGTCTGCAAGCAACCCTCATGAAGGATCTACCAGCAACAGTTGGCCTAAATATTGTCTGCAAGCAACCCTCATGAAGGATCTACCAGCAACAGTTGCCCTAAATATTGTCTGCAAGCAACCCTCATGAAGGATCTACCAGCAACAGTTGGCCTAAATATTGTCTGCAAGCAACCCTCATGAAGGATCTACCAGCAACAGTTGGCCTAAATATTGTCTGCAAGCAACCCTCATGAAGGATCTACCAGCAACAGTTGCCCTAAATATTGTCTGCAAGCAACCCTCATGAAGGATCTACCAGCAACAGTTGGCCTAAATATTGTCTGCAAGCAACCCTCATGAAGGATCTACCAGCAACAGTTGGCCTAAATATTGTCTGCAAGCAACCCTCATGAAGGATCTACCAGCAACAGTTGCCCTAAATATTGTCTGCAAGCAACCCTCATGAAGGATCTACCAGCAACAGTTGGCCTAAATATTGTCTGCATGAGATGTACAACAATCTGCTGGTCTCCTCTTGCTCCTGCAAGCCTCGCATCTTCTTCCACTCTTAACAGACAAGTCCATTTCCTCTCTGGATTTTCTTGCCCACATTTACCT
>WNWK01007985.1:0-25000 GCA_009830355.1 Cherax destructor | reverse complement strand
TCACTGTGGTGCTACACCAGCTTCACTGTGGTTTTACACCAGCTTCACTGTGGTGCTACACCAGCTTCACTGTGGTGCAACACCAGCTTCACTGTGGTGGTACACCAGCTTCACTGGTGCTACACCAGCTTCACTTGTGCTACACCAGCTTCACTGTGGTGCTACACCAGGTTCACTGTGGTGCTACACCAGCTTCACTGGTGCTACACCAGCTTCACTGTGGTGCTACACCAGCTTCACTGGTGCTACACCAGCTTCATTGTGGTGCTACACCAGCTTCACTGTGGTGCTACACCAGCTTCATTGTGGTGCTACACCAGCTGAAGCCTCTCTCAACTAAACAAAAGCTTCCATATATTACAAACATCTGCGTCAAGATCATTATTTCTCCTGACAAAATATAACTCCCTTTGAAATCAAAATCTGAATTTATTTCATAAAAATTAAAGCGCCTATAAGACCGTACTACATAATTTTGTTATAGTCTTTAAAGAGAGGAATTTCGAGCCTCCAACCGGGGTGCCCTTCAGCATATAAGCTGAAGAGGACCTCAGCTGGAGGAAGATATATGCAGATTCTTCTTATTTCGTGTTTCTATGTAGGTTTTATCGTGTCAGTGAGAATTGTTTGTGACGCTTATAAGTGCACACGTGATCACGTGTTGGGAGAAGCCAGCAAGCATTTTGTCTCCCTAACACCCGTTCTCTTCTCTCTGTTCTCACAACACAAGCTTTAAGCACTTTATCTTCTCTCTGTTCTCACAACACAAGCTTTAAGCACTTTATCTTCTCTCTGTTCTTACAACACAAGCTTTAAGCACTTTATACATATATGAGGTAGCTTCAGCAATGTTAGTTGGTACATCACTTGATAACAGTCATATCTGATGTACACTTCTAACATGTGTTGAGATGAACCTTAAGTTGTATTCGAGTGTCTTACATATGAATCTTTACAGGCATTAACAAATATATGATTTATTCACAACCATTAACAAATATATGATTTATTCACAACCATTAACAAATATATGATTTATTCACAACCATTAACAAATATATGATTTATTCACAACCATTAACAAATATATGATTTATTCATAACCATTAACAAATATATGATTTATTCATAACCATTAACAAATATATGATTTATTCACAACCATTAACAAATATATGATTTATTCACAACCATTAACAAATATATGATTTATTCACAACCATTAACAAATATATGATTTATTCACAACCATTAACAAATATATGATTTATTCATAACCATTAACAAATATATGATTTATTCACAACCATTAACAAATATATGATTTATTCACAACCATTAACAAATATATGATTTATTCACAACCATTAACAAATATATGATTTATTCACAACCATTAACAAATATATGATTTATTCATAACCATTAACAAATATATGATTTATTCATAACCATTAACAAATATATGATTTATTCACAACCATTAACAAATATATGATTTATTCACAACCATTAACAAATATATGATTTATTCACAACCATTAACAAATATATGATTTATTCACAACCATTAACAAATATATGATTTATTCACAACCATTAACAAATATATGATTTATTCACAACCATTAACAAATATATGATTTATTCACAACCATTAACAAATATATGATTTATTCACAACCATTAACAAATATATGATTTATTCATAACCATTAACAAATATATGATTTATTCACAACCATTAACAAATATATGATTTATTCACAACCATAATCGTCAACAAAAAATAATTGACGAAAACTCAACTAATCAATGATACACTACTGTTAATGCTTTAAGATATACTAAACTTGCTCTAAGTTCGCCAACAAATGTTTCCTACAGAGAGAATCGTTCAATAAGCTTTTAAAACTCAGTTTCGCTCAAAAAGTATAAATTCAAATTCATTGATTTACGAAAACAATTAATATACTGAATCTGACTTACAAACTTTGATGTTCAAATGTTTTTTACATTATAACTCGGGTATATATCACACTATAGAATTTTTTTTTAAATAAAGATCTTCTAAATAAGAGATTTTGTCTTCTGAGTTTATTATTCCTATATAAACTTGATCTGATGAACGTAAGGAGTAAGTTAACAATTTTACCAAAAAACTGAGTAAATCGGAGAAATATTGTTAAATATGTTGGACTTAAGGAAGGTTATAAAGTATGTCACTGGATTTAGTCTCAAGCAGTGTTATGACTGTTGTCAGCTGCTGCTGACAACAAGCAGTGTTATGACTGTTGTCAGCTGCTGCTGACAACAAGCAGTGTTATGACTGTTGTCAGCTGCTGCTGACAACAAGCAGTGTTATGACTGTTGTCAGCTGCTGCTGACAACAAGCAGTGCTATGACTGTTGTCAGCTGCTGCTGACAACAAGCAGTGTTATGACTGTTGTCAGCTGCTGCTGACAACAAGCAGTATTATGACTGTTGTCAGCTGCTGCTGACAACAAGCAGTGTTATGACTGTTGGTTGAAGGTGAGACTGCTGGTGCTGACAACAGTGTTATGACTGTTGAATGAAGGTGAGACTGGTGCTGCTGACAACAGTGTTATGACTGTTGGTTGAAGGTGAGACTGCTGGTGCTGACAACAGTGTTATGACTATTGGATGAAGGTGAGACTGGTGCTGCTGACAACAGTGTTATGACTGTTGGTTGAAGGTGAGACTGATGCTGCTGACAACAGTGTTATGACTGTTGGATGAAGGTGAGACTGCTGCTGCTGACAACAGTGTTATGACTGTTGGATGAACGTGAGACTGCTGCTGACAACAGTGTTATGACTGTTGGTTGAAGGTGAGACTGGTGCTGCTGACAACAGTGTTATGACTGTTGGTTGAAGGTGAGACTGCTGCTGCTGACAACAGTGTTATGACTGATGGTTGAAGGTGAGACTGCTGGTGCTGACAACAGTGTTATGACTGTTGGATGAACGTGAGACTGCTGCTGACAACAGTGTTATGATTGTTGGTTGAAGGTGAGACTGGTGCTGCTGACAACAGTGTTATGACTGTTGGTTGAAGGTGAGACTGCTGGTGCTGACAACAGTGTTATGACTGTTGGTTGAAGGTGAGACTGGTGCTGCTGACAACAAACAGTGTTATGACTGTTGTCAGCTGCTGCTGACAACAGTGTTATGACTGTTGTCAGCTGCTGCTGACAACAAGCAACACAAGACACGTGTCACAAACCTTCGTTTAGATAATGTTTCGCTCAAAGTCTTGAAAAAACCCTCCCTAGAGTAAAACCTTTTCCCATTAATGTTTGGTCTGCTATATGTGCTTTTGTCTTCTGTTAAATTCATCAAGATAATGACCGTCTTGATATTAAAAGTGGTTATGGCTGTCCAAAAGATATTTAATTTTGTCAAAAGTTGTTCATTCCTCTATGAAAATAAACTGACAACTTACTACTCGCAAAGTGTACATAAAACTTGATCAAGTTCTGAACTAGTTCCAGCTACGGTACTCTAACTTATTATTCAAGGTATAGAATTAATACTATTATTTATTATCAAAGACCTTGGTATATCGCACTTTGTCGGTGGCTCCTCTTGGCAAGAATCATAACATTGAATAATGTTGGCTATATCTTTCACCCATCGATTAATAGTCATAATGTCAAGAAATCCTCAAATCTGCAGTATTTCCGAAATTATGTTCTGAAGATATATACAGCAGTTCACATTTTTGGTATGACAAAGAAGACTATGTTTCACTAACATATATGACAGTACACCAAGTAGTTTGAACACACAACACACTGTATACTTTGTACACACCAGAAGCACTATACATACACCATATAGTTTGTATACGAGACTCGAGCTATTGTATATTAGTATGGTATCATTAGTATCATAATTTAACCTTCGCTACATGTACCCTTCGCTCCTCTAGGCAGAGATCGTTGCACTCTTTCCTTCCTTCCTCTCTCTCTCTCTCTCATACACACACATACACATACACACACCCCGAGAATATCATCCTTCAACTACACGCAGCCAAGAGCGTTAATTGCTGGTCAGATGTCTGCTTGGTAGGTGAGGGAGGAAGTGGTTGGGAGATGCAGTGGATGGGAGAGACACTGGGTGGGTGAGGCAGTGGGTTGGTGAGGAAGCGAGTGTAGGAAAGGCACAGAGAGGGGTAGCCAGAGGGCAGGGCAGGGCTGCAGGAGAGGCAGAGAGGGGTGGCCAAACAGAGGGCAGGGCTGCAGGAGAGGCAGAGAGGGGTGGCCAAACAGAGGGCAGGGCTGCAGGAGAGGCAGAGAGGGGTGGCCAAACAGAGGGCAGGGCTGCAGGAGAGGCAGAGAGGGGTGGCCAAACAGAGGGCAGGGCTGCAGGAGAGGCAGAGAGGGGTGGCCAAACAGATCGCAGAGCTACAGGAGAGGGAGAGAGGGGTGGCCAAACAGAGGGCAGGGCTGCAGGAGAGGCAGAGAGGGGTGGCCAAACAGAGGGCAGGGCTGCAGGAGAGGGAGAGAGGGGTGGCCAAACAGAGGGCAGGGCTGCAGGAGAGGGAGAGAGGGGTGGCCAAACAGAGGGCAGGGCTGCAGGAGAGGCAGAGAGGGTGGCCAAACAGAGGGCAGGGCTGCAGGAGAGGCAGAGAGGGTGGCCAAACAGATCGCAGAGCTACAGGAGAGGGAGAGAGGGGTGGCCAAACAGAGGGCAGGGCTGCAGGAGAGGCAGAGAGGGGTGGCCAAACAGAGGGCAGGGCTGCAGGAGAGGAGAGAGGGGTGGCCAAACAGAGGGCAGGGCTGCAGCGAGAGGCGAGAGAGGGGTGGCCAAACAGAGGGCAGGGCTGCAGGAGAGGAGAGAGGGGTGGCCAAACAGAGGGCAGGGCTGCAGGAGAGGGAGAGAGGGTGGCCAAACAGAGGGCAGGGCTGCAGGAGAGGCAGAGAGGGGTGGCCAAACAGAGGGCAGGGCTGCAGGGGAGTGCAAAGAGGCAGGCGCAGAGAGGAGGGTGGCCAAACAGAGGGCAGGGCTGCAGGAGAGGGAGAGAGGGTGGCCAAACAGAGGGCAGGGCTGCAGGAGAGGGAGAGAGGGGTGGCCAAACAGAGGGCAGGGCTGCAGGAGAGGGAGAGAGGGGTGGCCAAACAGAGGGCAGGGCTGCAGGAGAGGCAGAGAGGGGTGGCCAAACAGAGGGCAGGGCTGCAGGAGAGGCAGAGAGGGGTGGCCAAACAGAGGGCAGGGCTGCAGGAGAGGGAGAGAGGGGTGGCCAAACAGAGGGCAGGGCTGCAGGAGAGGGAGAGAGGGGTGGCCAAACAGAGGGCAGGGCTGCAGGAGAGGGAGAGAGGGGTGGCCAAACAGAGGGCAGGGCTGCTCACTAACCATTAATTAGAAACATTAGTTCTCTTGTTATCAATGAGTGTTTATGGAGCCAAATGGGAAATACAAACAACATATATTTTGTTGTATTTCGGAAGGCCGTGTTAAACTAAGGTTACATGGGTAGGTTGTAGTAATAAACTATGTGAGAGGAAGTAGGATCAAACGTTTAATCATTCAGCAAAGCCAGTTTCAAAAATACTGCTTCAGCCTTTGCAACAGACGCTATATTAAACATCAAAGGCAGTAGAGGCAGCATGTGTTTCACTGCAGGCACTGTGCCACACTTATACTATGTGAGTGCCACACTTAGTGCGTGTATGAGTGTCACACTTATTTAAGTATGAACACTCAACTCGGAATAAAATTTAATTTCGGTAAATATATGAGGTTGGTGTGCGCTAGGTAATTGTTACTATGATTAAGAATAAAGGTCTTCAAGGGGAAATCTGAAGGTTTCTTTCTGAGCTTGATACAACATTTTTCTTTCCTCACTTATTTCTTCAAACAATATTTTATTTGTTTTAATGAGAAGAGTTGGACTGATTGTTTCATAGCAGTACCTTAAGAGCTTAACACTTGATCCATCTTCTCTGATGGATTATTACCCAAGATTTCCGTGAACAAACAGTATGGCGACGAGTCCAGGATCTATTATGAGGAAGGTGTTACAGTGTGCGACGTCGCAATATTTGATAGTGTTCAGTCTTCTCTAAGCCAGCGGCGCCACCTCCCTCGGAGTCACTGTATCGAAGACAGATGCACGCCATTTATTACTGTTCTTTCATCAGTTTAAGTAAAAAAAAAGATAAAAGATTGAGTGAACTTGTTTACGACCACAGAGACTTATGTGACTATGGCTACAAAATAGTTATTTTTTATAATTGCTAACTAGTGTTTAAATCTGCTCATTTATATAAAGCTACGACTTGTAACATTATTGCAATAGTTCCAATCTATATTTTGTCTGATGGACTAGTAAATTTTAACATACTTCATGACCAAGTCAATAGAAGTCTGGTGCAAGCTTACCCTCAAGGTGCAGTTTCCAGGATGTGATTACCTGGAGTTTACCTGGAGAGGGTTTCGGGGGTCAACGCCCCCGCTGCTCGGTCTGAGACCAGGCCTCATGGTGGATCAGGGTCTGATCAACCAGGCTGTTACTGCTGGCCGCACGTAAACTGACGTACGAACCACAGCCTGGTTGGTCAAGTACTGACTTTAGGTGCCTGTCCAGTGCCTTCTTGAAGACAGCCAGGGGTCTATTGGTAATCCCCCTTATGTATGCTGGGAGGCAGTTGAACAGTCTTGGGCCCCGGACACTTATTGTGTTGTTTCTCAATGTACTCGTGGTGCCCCTGCTTTTCATTGGGGGAATGTTGCATCTCCTGCCGAGTCTTTTGCTTCCATAGGGAGTGATTTTCGTGTGCAGGTTTGGTACCAATCCCTAAAGGACCTTACAAGTGTATATTATCATGTATCTCTCTCGCCTGCGTTCCAGGGAATACAGATCAAGGACCTTCAACCGTTCCCAGTAATTTAGGTGCCTTATCGTACTTATGTGTGCCGTGAAAGTTCTGTGTACACTGTCCAGGTCAAAAATGTCGCCAGCCAGCTATTCTCTACCCAGCCAGCTATTCTCTACCCAGCCAGCTATTCTCTACCCAGTCAGCTATTCTCTACCCAGCCAGCTATTCTCTACCCAGCCAGCTATTCTCTACCCAGCCAGCTATTCTTTACCCAGATCAGTCCAGATGAAGCTGTGATGTGCCAAATATTTCCTGGTCTCTAAAATATTTATTAATAGTGGTTCTTTCAACAAGTTATTTATACTTGTGTTCATAGGTGCTGTCTCTAGTTACTCAAAGGCGCATTCTCGTTAACCATAAACCATTTATATTGCTGTAGCACTTTGCTAAGTCACCCTCACTAAACACAGGTTAAATGCGGTACAGCGAAGGCAGTACAGTTCGATTCATTGTGTTTATGAAGATCAGGAAAAAAAAAGAAAGCCAAGACATTAAGTGATTAACGATATCAACACACCTCTCCAGAGACCCCCCCCCCCGCCCAGCACAAAGAGCCCCAACTACGCAAACCTGAAGGCGAATGTGATTTAGTATGTTTTTATCCGCAGACAGATGGCCGAACCTAGGAGAAATCGACCCATGATAACTTAGTGGATTTCATATTTTCCAATATCTCCTTGGAAAATTTCCCTTTCAAGAGCTACCTGATGAACGTATCTGCTTGCCACGTTAGACAGGTCGAGGACTCTCAGAAAAGTTCACAGGGGAGATTCATAAAGCACATTGAATGCCACGTTAGACAGGTCGAGGACTCTCAGAAAAGCTCACAGGGGAGATTCATAAAGCACATTGAATGGAGAAAGTAAGAGAGAAGTTGGTCATGAAAAGCTGTGAATGTGCAAACCTGTCCTAATAACTCCAACGTAGATTTTTTACGAACAATATTTCCTTAAGCCAATTTCTCTTCGTACGTAATTTAATTTAGGTTAACGTCAATGCACCAATTTAAAGAATTATAAAATGTAATAACATTCATAAGAAGAGTAATGAATAGAGAAGTTCTAACAAAAAAAAGGGGACCTAGCTTTTATAATCAATAAACATTACGTAGAAACGGAAATGTCATAGCTGTTACAGTCTCTTTACCGAAGTTCATAATTAAAATTATGAAAGTAACATATGCTTAGGAGAATGTGTTAAGGTTTGTGTTACGTTGATCATTCACTTCCCACTCATATAACTTATATATTTGCTCTCTTAAAGATGTACTCACATCATCACTTTCTCACATCAATGTTTCTCACATCATCAATGTTTTCCAATCACGACTTTTTTTTTATCTTATGTAACGTTTTAAAACACGTGTAAATTATTCTTCCTATATCAGCGACACTTATATATCATCTGCCAAGATTGATCAATATGAGTCACTCAAATTTGTATATATACATTCACACAGGAAGACAAGTGCTAACATTCACACAGGAAGACAAGTGCTACCATTCACACAGGAAGACAAGTGCTAACATTCACACAGGAAGACAAGTGCTAACATTCACACAGGAAGACAAGTGCTAACATTCACACAGGAAGACAAGTGCTAACATTCACACAGGAAGACAAGTGCTAACATTCACACAGGAAGACAAGTGCTACCATTCACACAGGAAGACAAGTGCTAACATTCACACAGGAAGACAAGTGCTAACATTCACACAGGAAGACAAGTGATAACATTCACACAGGAAGACAAGTGCTAACATTCACACAGGAAGACAAGAGCTAACATTCACACAGGAAGACAAGTGATAACATTCACACAGGAAGACAAGTGCTAACATTCACACAGGAAGACAAGTGATAACATTCACACAGGAAGACAAGAGCTAACATTCACACAGGAAGACAAGTGCTAACATTCACACAGGAAGACAAGTGATAACATTCACACAGGAAGACAAGAGCTAACATTCACACAGGAAGACAAGTGATAACATTCACACAGGAAGACAAGTGCTAACATTCACACAGGAAGACAAGTGCTAACATTCACACAGGAAGACAAGTGCTAACATTCACACAGAAGACAAGAGCTAACATTCACACAGGAAGACAAGTGCTAACATTCACACAGGAAGACAAGGCTAACATTCACACAGGAAGACAAGTGCTAACATTCACACAGGAAGACAAGTGCTAACATTCACACAGGAAGACAAGTGCTAACATTCACACAGGAAGACAAGTGCTAACATTCACACAGGAAGACAAGGCTAACATTCACACAGGAAGACAAGTGCTAACATTCACACAGGAAGACAAGTGCTAACATTCACACAGGAAGACAAGTGCTAACATTCACACAGGAAGACAAGTGCTAACATTCACACAGGAAGACAAGTGATAACATTCACACAGGAAGACAAGTGATAACATTCACACAGGAAGACAAGAGCTAACATTCACACAGGAAGACAAGTGATAACATTCACACAGGAAGACAAGTGCTAACATTCACACAGGAAGACAAGTGCTAACATTCACACAGGAAGACAAGTGCTAACATTCCCACAAGAAGACAAGAGCTAACATTCACACAGGAAGACAAGTGCTAACATTCACACAGGAAGACAAGAGCTAACATTCACACAGGAAGACAAGTGCTAACATTCACACAGGAAGACAAGTGCTAACATTCACACAGGAAGACAAGTGCTAACATTCACACAGGAAGACAAGTGCTAACATTCACACAGGAAGACAAGAGCTAACATTCACACAGGAAGACAAGTGCTAACATTCACACAGGAAGACAAGTGCTAACATTCACACAGGAAGACAAGTGCTAACATTCACACAGGAAGACAAGTGCTAACATTCACACAGGAAGACAAGAGCTAACATTCACACAGGAAGACAAGTGCTAACATTCACACAGGAAGACAAGAGCTAACATTCACACAGGAAGACAAGAGCTAACATTCACACAGGAAGACAAGTGCTAACATTCACACAGGAAGACAAGTGCTAACATTCACACAGGAAGACAAGGCTAACATTCACACAGGAAGACAAGAGCTAACATTCACACAGGAAGACAAGTGCTAACATTCACACAGGAAGACAAGAGCTAACATTCACACAGGAAGACAAGGCTAACATTCACACAGGAAGACAAGTGCTAACATTCACACAGGAAGACAAGAGCTAACATTCACACAGGAAGACAAGGCTAACATTCACACAGGAAGACAAGTGCTAACATTCACACAGGAAGACAAGAGCTAACGTTCACACAGGAAGACAAGGGCTAACATTCACACAGGAAGACAAGTGCTAACATTCACACAGGAAGACAAGTGCTAACATTCACACAGGAAGACAAGATCTAACCTTCACACAGGAAGACAAGTGCTAACATTCACACAGGAAGACAAGAGCTAACATTCACACAGGAAGACAAGTGCTAACATTCACACAGGAAGACAAGTGCTAATTACACAGGAAGACAAGGGCTAACATTCACACAGGAAGACAAGTGCTAACATTCACACAGGAAGACAAGTGCTAACATTCACACAGGAAGACAAGTGCTAACATTCACACAGGAAGACAAGTGCTAATATTAACACAGGAAGACAAGGGCTAACATTCACACAGGAAGACAAGTGCTAACATTCACACAGGAAGACAAGAGCTAACATTCACACAGGAAGACAAGTGCTAACATTCACACAGGAAGACAAGTGCTAACATTCACACAGGAAGACAAGAGCTAACATTCACACAGGAAGACAAGTGCTAACATTCACACAGGAAGACAAGAGCTAACATTCACACAGGAAGACAAGTGCTAACATTCACACAGGAAGACAAGTGCTAATATTAACACAGGAAGACAAGTGCTAACATTCACACAGGAAGACAAGAGCTAACATTCACACAGGAAGACAAGTGCTAACATTCACACAGGAAGACAAGTGCTAACATTCACACAGGAAGACAAGGCTAACATTCACACAGGAAGACAAGTGCTAACATTCACACAGGAAGACAAGTGCTAACATTCACACAGGAAGACAAGGGCTAACATTCACACAGGAAGACAAGTGCTAACATTCACACAAGAAGACAAAAGCTAACATTCACACAGGAAGACAAGTGCTAAAATTCACACAGGAAGACAAGTGCTAACATTCACACAGGAAGACAAGTGCTAAAATTCACACAGGAAGACAAGTGCTAACATTCACACAGGAAGACAAGTGCTAACATTCATGAATATAACATGAAAACAAAAAATACAATATGGTAATTTATTATATTAAATCTAAATTTCCTGTTAATGATTTCCTGCATAATAACATGAATGTTTTACTGTAGCAGCAATTGTAGTACCCACTGCTGACCTGGGTACAAGAACTTTTCTTATTGTCCTCCTCCTGCTTTACCTCTACTGTTGCTGTTACTATTACTGCTGCTGCTGCTGCTGCTCATTCTCCTCCTCCTTTCCCTCCTACTCCTCGCCGTTTTCCCGTCGTCTGCCTTTTCCATGCCCTCCTCCTCCTCCTTGTTCTCCTTCATCGCTATGGATACATCGTTTGCTTCAATGCTTCACTTTATCTCTCCTGATGATCTTTTGTCTGCCATTCTTTACTCGCAGTGGACCCTTCGTTTCCTCTCATGGCTCGCAGCTCCTCATTGTGTCTTCTGCTGCTGCTGCTCCTGCTGCGCTCTCTCTCTCTCTCTCTCTCTCTCTCTCTCTCTCTCTCTCTCTCTCTCTCTCTCTCTCTCTCTCTCTCTCTCTCTCTCTCTCTCTCTCTCTCTCAGTAAATTCCGTTTCACCTAGGGTTCCCCGTTTCCTCATATTCAGTGTTTCGCTTAATTCACATGAAACGTTTCAAAGTGGCTCGTATTCCTTCAAGGTGTTTTGCTTTCCCTGGTTTTTCAGTTCGATGTTAGTAGCACTTAAGCTCAGGTGGAAGGTCGTTCACTTGCTGCTGCAATACTTGTGTGTGTTAGAGGCTCTCTCTTGCTTTATGGAACACCCCTGCCTTCCTAACACACATACACGTCCGTCTCTCTCCACTACTTGTGTGTTAGAGGCTCTCTCTTGCTTTATGGAACACCCTGCCTTCCTAACACACACACGTCCGTCTCTCTCTCACTACTTGTGTGTTAGAGGCTCTCTCTTGCTTTATGGAACACCCCTGCCTTCCTAACACACACACACGTCCGTCTCTCTCTCACTACTTGTGTGTTAGAGGCTCTCTCTTGCTTTATGGAACACCCCTGCCTTCCTAACACACATACACGTCCGTCTCTCTCTCACTACTTGTGTGTGTTAGAGGCTCTCTCTTGCTTTATGGAACACTCCTGCCTTCCTAACACACACACACACGTCTGTCTCTCTCTCACTACTTGTGTGTGTTAGAGACTCTCTCTTGCTTTATGGAACACTCCTGCCTTCCTAACACACACACACACACGTCCGTCTCTCTCTCACTACTTGTGTGTGTTAGAGACTCTCTCTTGCTTTATGGAACACTCCTGCCTTCCTAACACACATACACGTCCGTCTCTCTCTCACTACTTGTGTGTTAGAGGCTCTCTCTTGCTTTATGGAACACCCCTGCCTTCCTAACACACACACACGTCCGTCTCTCTCTCACTACTTGTGTGTTAGAGACTCTCTCTTGCTTTATGGAACACTCCTGCCTTCCTAACACACATACACGTCCGTCTCTCTCTCACTACTTGTGTGTTAGAGGCTCTCTCTTGCTTTATGGAACACCCCTGCCTTCCTAACACACATACACGTCCGTCTCTCTCTCACTACTTGTGTGTGTTAGAGGCTCTCTCTTGCTTTATGGAACACTCCTGCCTTCCTAACACACACACACACGTCTGTCTCTCTCTCACTACTTGTGTGTTAGAGGCTCTCTCTTCCTTTATGGAACACCCCTGCCTTCCTAACACACACACACACGTCTGTCAATCTCTCACTACTTGTGTGTGTTAGAGGCTCTCTCTTGCTTTATGGAACACTCCTGCCTTCCTAACACACATACACGTCCGTCTCTCTCTCTCAATGATTCACTCCCTGCAACTATTCCTCCACTAACACGGCACAATCTTCCATACCCAGTTATTCTACCGTGTCCCCCATAATACAGTCCATCACGCACACTCTATGTTAAGCCCATCCATCATACACCCTCTTTCACTCGCCAAATTAATTAAGCCTTACATTACAGTTGTCCTATCTGTTTTGCTCAGCTGGTTTTTATGTGAGCTTTTTTTCTGAGAGAAAAAGTTCACAAAAGGTTACTCACTCAAGGCTTAATTACAAGTGCTTGTGGCAGTTTGTCATAAACACAGACGATGATAAAAGTAAATGCAAAGTATATGGTCAGGGGAATGATCACACTCTTGAACACTATTGCTTCACTGAGCGCTCTTTGAGGACCAGCCACATAGTGTAACCACTCTTGAACACTATGTGCTTCACTGAGCGCTCTTTGAGGACCAGCCACATAGTGTAACCACTCTTGAACACTATGTGCTTCACTGATCGCTCTTTGAGGACCAGCCACATAGTGTAACCACTCTTGAACACTATGTGCTTCACTGAGCGCTCTTTGAGTACCAGCCACATAGTGTAACCACTCTTGAACACTATGTGCTTCACTGAGCGCTCTTTGAGGACCAGCCACATAGTGTACCCTATGCAATGTCAAGGTATCTTAATCAAAATAAAATACCAGATATTTTAAGGAAAAATCCTAAAATTACTTGAAACAGATATAACAAAGTGTAAATATATATCCAGATACAATCTTGTTAAACATTTTATGGAAGAGTTCCTTTTGTGTATCAATAAGCTCTTGGGCTACCATCCACAAGAGAAAATAGGGAGCACAATGAACTACCCGCTTTGTTGACAAAATTAATCTAATCTTTTCCTCAGTTTTCCCAATTACATTGTCCACATTTCGTTATCGTCACCCACCATTCGTTATCGTCACCCACCATTCCCTATCGCCACCCACCATTTCCTAGCTTCGCCTACCATCTTCTACCTACCATCTCCCACATTGTCTTTGCACAACACCCATCATCAACATCTTGACTCTTCCTCGCCATTCATAGATTTTCTCCAAGAAACCATCCATTTATTTCTGAGGCTCCCATTTTCTCCTGATCACCTGAAAGGCAAACTAAAGTATTCTCCTGGTGCCCAGCAGGGTAGACTAAAGTATTCTCCTGGTGACCAGCAGGGCAGACTAAAGTATTCTCTTGGTGACCAGCAGGGTAGACTAAAGTATTCTCCTGGTGACCAGCAGGGCAGACTAAAGTATTCTCCCGGTGACCAGCAGGGTAGACTAAAGTATTCTCTTGGTGACCAGCAGGGCAGACTAAAGTATTATCCTGGTGACCAGCAGGGCAGACTAAAGTATTCTCCCGGTGACCAGCAGGGCAGACTAAAGTATTCTCCCTGTGACCAGAAGTGCAGACTAAAGTATTCTCCCGGTGATCAGCAGGGCAGACTAAAGTATTCTCCTGGTGACCAGCAGGGCAGACTAAAGTATTCTCCTGGTGACCAGCATGCAGACTAAAGTGGTCTCTTGGTGATCAGCAGGGCAGACTAAAGTAGTCTCCTGGTGACCAGCAAGGCAGACTAAAGTAGTCTCCTGGTGACCAGCAGGGCAGACTAAAGTATTCTCCTGGTGACCAGCAGGGCAGACTAAAGTATTCTCCTGGTGACCAGCAGGGCAGACAAAAGTATTCTCCTGGTGACCAGCGGGGGCAGACTAAAGTAGTCTCTGGTGATCAGCAGGGCAGACTAAAGTAGTCTCCTGGTGACCAGCAAGCAGACTAAAGTAGTCTCTGGTGATCAGCAGGCAGACTAAAGTATTCTCCTGGTGACCAGCAGGGCAGACTAAATTAGTCTCCTGGTGACAGCAGGCAGACTAAAGTATCTCCTGGTGACGAGCATGCAGACTAAAGTAGTCTCCTGGTGACCAGCAAGGCAGACTAAAGTAGTCTCCTGGTGACCAGCAAGGCAGACTAAAGTAGTCTCCTGGTGACCAGCAAGGCAGACTAAAGTAGTCTCCTGGTGACCAGCAAGGCAGACTAAAGTAGTCTCCTGGTGATCAGCAGGGCAGACTAAAGTATTCTCCTGGTGACCAGCAGGGCAGACTAAAGTATTCTCCTGGTGACCAGCATGCAGACTAAAGTAGTCTCCTGGTGACCAGCATGCAGACTAAATAGTCTCCTGGTGACCAGCAAGGCAGACTAAAGTAGTCTCCTGGTGACTAGCAAGGCAGACTAAAGTAGTCTCCTGGTGACCAGCAGGGCAGACTAAAGTATTCTCCTGGTGACCAGCATGCAGACTAAAGTAGTCTCCTGGTGATCAGCAGGGCAGACTAGAGTAGTCTCCTGGTGATCAGCAGGGCAGACTAAAGTAGTCTCCTGGTGACCAGCAGGGCAGACTAAAGTAGTCTCCTGGTGACCAGCAAGGCAGACTAAAGTAGTCTCCTGGTGATCAGCAGGGCAGACTAAAGTAGTCTCCTGGTGATCAGCAGGGCAGACTAAAGTAGTCTCCTGGTGACCAGCAAGGCAGACTAAAGTATCTCCTGGTGATCCAGGCAGATGGGCCGCAGACTAAAGTATTCTCCTGGTGACCAGCAGGGCAGACTAAAGTATTCTCCTGGTGACCAGCAGGGCAGACTAAAGTATTCTCCTGGTGACCAGCATGCAGACTAAAGTAGTCTCTTGGTGATCAGCATGCAGACTAAAGTAGTCTCCTGGTGACCAGCAAGGCAGACTAAATAGTCTCCTGGTGACTAGCAAGGCAGACTAAAGTAGTCTCCTGGTGACTAGCAAGGCAGACTAAAGTAGTCTCCTGGTGACCAGCAGGGCAGACTAAAGTATTCTCCTGGTGACCAGCAGGGCAGACTAAAGTAGTCTCCTGGTGACCAGCAAGGCAGACTAAAGTAGTCTCCTGGTGACCAGCAAGGCAGACTAAAGTAGTCTCCTGGTGATCAGCAGGGCAGACTAAAGTATTCTCCTGGTGACCAGCAGGGCAGACTAAAGTATTCTCCTGGTGACCAGCATGCAGACTAAAGTAGTCTCCTGGTGACCAGCATGCAGACTAAAATAGTCTCCTGGTGACCAGCAAGGCAGACTAAAGTAGTCTCCTGGTGACTAGCAAGGCAGACTAAAGTAGTCTCCTGGTGACCAGCAGGGCAGACTAAAGTATTCTCCTGGTGACCAGCATGCAGACTAAAGTAGTCTCCTGGTGATCAGCAGGGCAGACTAGAGTAGTCTCCTGGTGATCAGCAGGGCAGACTAAAGTAGTCTCCTGGTGACCAGCAGGGCAGACTAAAGTAGTCTCCTGGTGACCAGCAAGGCAGACTAAAGTAGTCTCCTGGTGATCAGCAGGGCAGACTAAAGTAGTCTCCTGGTGATCAGCAGGGCAGACTAAAGTAGTCTCCTGGTGACCAGCAAGGCAGACTAAAGTAGTCTCCTGGTGATCAGCAGGGCAGACTAGTCTCCTGGTGACCAGCAAGGCAGACTAAAGTAGTCTCCTGGTGATCAGCAGGGCAGACTAAAGTATTCTAATTATATTATCGTAGCTTATATTTTCTCTTAATGTAGCAGTTGGATCTAAGACAATGATGGCCTGAGTGCTAAAATAGCTTCCGGTACGTGGTTGAGAAAGTGACCACCAGCGTGAGAGAACTTAATGGGTCAATATAAGAGAGACTTACAGTGAGGTGCCACTCTGATCACTGAAACAGTATTCCTTCATGTTGAGCTTCATCATACTGAATAAGGTGAGTAAAAATACGAGAGGGAGATTTAAGTGAATGGAGTGAGGCGGGTGAATAAGTTGAATACGAGTACGGTGTAAAGTGTAGGAAAAGTGTGTGTACTCATCTATATGTGTTTGTAGGGTAAGATTCATAACTTGTGAGTGTGTTTGAGTGTGTTATAAACAAGCAAACACATTTGGTGTTAGTGAAGAAGGGTAAGAGAGAGAACATTATCACAGCTACATTACCTTGAAGGACTGAGAAGATCCTCTGAACACCTGTCAAGCCACGTAATGACACAAACATTCTGTATTACTACACTCATATTTAATATCCCCCCTCCACCCCCTCTCCACCCCACAAAAAAAATAGAAAAAATCATAGAAATTATTCAAAATGGATAATCAAATTGAATTACAACAAAAACACATCGACAATACAATGTCTTCTTTAATTACGCAGAGGAAAAAAAGGAGACAAGCAAGGAGAGGGAAGTGAGCTCAAGCAAGGAGAGGGAGGAGAGGGAAGTGAGCTCAAGCAAGGAGAGGGAAGTCTTCACTAATAATTTACACTTTGGAAATGAAACTTGAGACGTTCAGATCCATCCTGGACTTAATAATGGTTCCGAGGGAACCAAAATGTTGCTTTAAAGTTTTCTCTCTAAGGTGTGGATTATTTGTGCTCTCAGCCACCTTATTGTGGCTTAGTCTTCGAAGAAAAGAATAAGCCACCACTCCTATATCTCAGAAGTAAAGGCAATGAGAAGAATATGTGTTTAACAGAGTAAAAGACTGCATGAAGACAAGCTACAAGTGCTCCAGTAAGTAGCTACTGCAACTCAACCCAACAGATATAAGTCATGAAAGTTGGAGAGGGGTTAGGGAGAGGTGCGGAGAAAACACACTTGGGGAAGGAAGACACTCCAAATATCGTGAAAGACAATGCTAGAGAGGGGATATATTATACTGAGTATTTCACTCGAGGAACATCAACTACATCACATCAATCCTCTATTTTACTCTTCTCTACCTTACTCCTCTCTTCCTCACTTCCTGTCTACCTCGCTTTCCTTCTTATCTCATCTCCCTCCTCCTTTTCCCTTCACCTGGCATGGCCTTCTCACTAACAATGATGAAGGCCTTGAGCTACAGTCCTACTGCTTCCTCCTTGCCTTTCCTCCAACTCCTCATCCTCCTACTTCTCCCTCCTCCTGCTACTCCTCTTTCTTCTCTTTCCTCTTCCTCCTCCTCCTCCGACATTCATCATCCCTGACAAAAACTGGTGTCGACACCATCGTGTGCAATATTTTCCTCTCGTTCCCCTGTTCTTCCTTTCGTCTTCCCTCTACTACCCACATCCACCTTCACCCATCTTCCCCCTTACCCCTGCTCTCTTTCTTCTTTAGTACTCATTTCCAGAGGCCAGATGGCATACCTTACAAAAGCAAATAATGTCAGTCTTACTGAAGCTCTTGACAAGTCTCCTATACTCAAGACTTAATATCTTATAACGCCTTAAAAAAACTTTTAATTTCTTAATTTTTTTGAACCCTGAAAAGTCTCTCTTAACCTCTCGAAAATTTCTTAAACCCATCGACGAATTTCTTATGAGTTACGTGGGAGCTTCTCTTAATCTCTCAAGAGACTTTTTGAAGATTTAAAAGATTTATTTAGCTTCCATAGACTCGTGAATATATGGAAGTGTTTCTAATACTGTCTCAACCTTTTTGACGTCAACGTTGTCGTCAGACGTACGTCAATTACATTTTTCAATAATGAATTTTTCTTCCTATGTGACCAAGTTTATCACAGTTTACACACTTGTGATTCTTCCTTTGTTTACCTCCATTTTGTTTTGGCCTTCCTTCCCTTCTTTCGATCCTTTGTGTTGCTGGACTTCCTATACCCTCAGATCCCTTCCCGATCACTTCCTGGAGCTCTACACTAGTTGCTCATTAGTCTCATACGCTGACTTCTGCCAGGTCTTGGTTCACTACTTAAGACTACCAGTGCAGTCTTTATGGCTCTAGTCCAGTATGAACCTGTCTACTGATGTGATCCAGAAGATACAGTAGTGGTTAGTCCATATAAACACCTGACACAATGATGTGCCAGGGATATAATGAGTCCCAGGTAATGAAAAGGTAGATGCTGAGGCAAAGGCTGTTATAACCTATCCTGTAAGACCCGCGTCACGAAACAATTGTCCTGTTTCCTGACAAATCTTACCTAACATGTCCTCCTTTTACTGAGAATTTTTTTTTACGAGAATCCTAATGTCAATTTCTTAAAGCTTCGTATAAAGTTGTAAATGCTAGTTTACTATAAGTTATGTTTGACCACATAAAAAACCCACAAATAACCCGCACATAGGTGAAAAAAGCTTATTACGACCTTTCAGTTCGACTTGGACCATTGACAAGTCACACAAGCGAGGGTTATTTGTTTATTGTTCTTGTCACGGTGTTGTGCCTTTTTGTTCTTCAAGTTATATAAACATATAAAAACGTATAATTAGGCACAAGTAAGAACATTAATAAAGCGGCTACGATATTCTGGCAAAGTTTGGCCTAAAATAACCAAGAAACATTAAAATCTGTACGATTATTACAGCACTTAACGGGAGAATGAGGTGCCTAGACAAGCGGTAAGACCAGACCAACAATATAGTGCTTAACAAAAGTGTCTGGTCATCGACTTTCTACAAGAATTGTAAGTAGATATAGAATTGTGTATGTACACCTAACCCATGGTCACCTGTTTGTGGGTGATCCTTCCCCACTCAGTGTGGGAGATCCTTCCCCACTCAGTGTGGGTGATCCTTCCCCACTCAGTGCCACCAGTGGGTAATCCTGCCCCACTCTCATTCTCTCCTTTCGCATCCTTCCCCACCTTCATTCTTCCATCACCCATCCTTCTCCACCTTCATTCTTCCATCACCCATCCTTCCCCACCTTCATTCTTCCATCACCCATCCTTCCCCACCATCATTCTTCCATCACCCATCCTTCTCCACCTTCATTCTTCCATCACCCATCCTTCTCCACCTTCATTCTTCCATCACCCATCCTTCCCCACCTTCATTCTTCCATCACCCATCCTTCCCCACCTTCATTCTTCCATCACCCATCCTTCTCCACCTTCATTCTTCCATCACCCATCCTTCCCCACCTTCATTCTTCCATCACCCATCCTTCCCCACCTTCATTCTTCCATCACCCATCCTTCTCCACCTTCATTCTTCCATCACCCATCCTTCTCCACCTTCATTCTTCCATCACCCATCCTTCTCCACCTTCATTCTTCCATCACCCATCCTTCTCCACCTTCATTCTTCCATCACCCATCCTTCTCCACCTTCATTCTTCCATCACCCATCCTTCCCCAGCTTCATTCTTCCATCACCCATCCTTCTCCACCTTCATTCTTCCATCACCCATCCTTCTCCACCTTCATTCTTCCATCACCCATCCTTCTCCACCTTCATTCTTCCATCACCCATCCTTCTCCACCTTCATTCTTCCATCACCCATCCTTCCCCACCCTCATCCTTCACTTTCCAATCTTTCCCTTATCCTTTCGTCTTTCAGGAATTCTTCTGCATCTTTCTTCTCCAGTAGTTACATTTCCACAATCACCTCTCTAATTACGACTTATCTTTTTCCTTTTATCTTCTTTTTATCTATGAATCTTTCTACCCTCCTACACCCATTCCTTACTCCCTCTCTCTCTTACTTCCCTTTTTTTTGTGTGTGTGGTGTGTGTGTGTGTGTGTGGTGTGTGTGTGTGTGTGTGTGTGTGTGTGTGTGTGTGTGTGTGTGTGTGTGTGTGTGTGTGTGTGTGTGGTGTGTGTGTGTGTGTGTGTGTGTGTGTGTGTGTGTGGTGTGTGTGTGTGTGTGTGTGTGTTGTGTGTGTGTGTGTGTGTGTGTGTATGTGTGTGTGTGTGTGTGTGTGTGTGTGTGTGTGTGTGTGTGTGTGTGTGTGTGTGTGTGTGTGTGTGTGTGTGTGTGTGTGTGTGTATGTGTGTGTGTGTGTGTGTGTGTGTGTGTGTGTGTGTGTGTGTGTGTGTGTGTGTGTGTGTGTGTGTGTGTGTGTGTGTGTGTGTGTGTGTGTGTGTGTGTGTGTGTGTGTGTGTGTGTGTGTGTGTGTGTGTGGTGTGGTGTGTGTGTGTGTGTGTGTGTGTGTGTGTGTGTGTGTGTGTGTGTGTGTATGTGTGTGTGTGTGTGTGTGTGTGTGTGTGTGTGTGTGTGTGTGTGTGGTGTGTGTGTGTGTGTGTGTGTGTGTGTGTGTGGTGTGTGTGTGTACTCACCTAATTGTACTCACCTAATTGTGGTTGCAGGGGTCGAGACTCAGCTCCTGGCCCCGCCTCTTCGCTGTCTGCTACTGGGTCTCTGCTCTCCCTGCTCCATGAGCTTTATCATACCTTGTCTTAAAACTGTGTATGGTTCCTGCCTCCACTATATCATTCTCTAGTCCATTCCACTTCCTGACTACTCTGTGGCTGAAGAAATGTTTCCTGACATCCCTTTGACTCATCTGAGTCTTCAGCTTCCAGTTGTGTCCCCTTGTTTCTGTGTTCCTCTCTGAAACAACCTGTCACTATCTACCTTGTCAATTCCCGCAGTATTTTGTATGTCGTTATCATGTCTCCTCTGACCCTTCTTTCCTCCAGTGTTGTTAGTCCTATTTCCCTCAGCCTTTCTTCATAAGACAGACCCTGAGTTGTGGAACTAACCTTGTCAAACCTTTGCACTTTCTCTAGTTTCTTGACGTGCTTGACCAGGTGTGGGTTCCAGACTGGTGCTGCATACTCTAGTATGGGCCTGACGTATACGGTATACAGTGTCTTGAACGATTCCTTGTTAAGGTAACGGAACGCTAATCTTAAGTTTGCCAGTCGCCCATATGCTGCCGCAGTTATCTGGTTGATGTGTGCTTCCGGAGACGTGCTTGGTGTTATACTCACCCCAAGGTCTTTCTCCTTTGTTGAGGTTTGTAGCCTTTGTCCACCTAGCCTGTACTCTGTCAGCGGTCTTCTTTGCCCTTCTCCGATCTTCATGACTTTGCATTTGGTGGGTTAAATTCGAGAAGCCAGTTGCTAGACCAGATGTCAAGCTTGTCCAGGTCACTTTGAAGTCCTGCTTGGTCTTCATCCGATGTGATTCTCCTCATTAATTTCACATCATCTGCGAAAAGAGACACTTCTGAGTCTATCCCATCCGTCATGTCATTCACATATAGCAAGAATAGCACTGGTCCTAGGACTGACCCCTGCGGTACACCGCTCGTCACAGGCGCCCACTGTGATACCTCATCACGCACCATGACCCGTTGTTGCCTCCTGTGAGTATTCCTGATCCATTCCAGTGCCCTCCTGTTATACACGCTTGTCTTCCATCTTTTACTAATCCCCATGTGAGTGAACTGTGTCAGCAGTCTTCCCAGTCCAAGAAAATGCAGTCAACCCAATCTTCCTCTCTCTTGTCCCTACCTCTGTTACTTTATCATAGAACCCAGAGGTTTGTTGGCATGATTTGTCTTCCTGAAACTGTAAAGGTCTGGAGTGTTGATTAACCTGTTCTGTCTAGATGCTCCACCATTCTTTTCTGGATGATTTCCAAGACTCCTTGTACACTATACATGTAAGTGACACTGGTCTGTGTTTAGTGCCTCTTTCTGTCTCCTTAAAGATGGGACCATGTTGTCTTTTCCATATCTCTGTGGGTAGCTGCCTAGCTCAAGGGATGTGTTGAAAATTTTGCAGTGGCACCACCTAGTCCTCAGCTCCTTCCCTGAAGGGACCCATGGTGAGATATTGTCCGACCCATTGCCTTTGAGGTATCAAGGTCACTGAGTAACTGTTTACCCCTCAGATGTGTGTGTATACCTCCAGCACTTGATACATCCCTATTGTGATGCACCCTGTCCTGTCTACCCAACGTCTCCTTCCACTGTGAATACTTCCTAAACCTCGAGTTGAGCTCCCTACATACCTCTTGATCATTACTGTGAGTTCTCATCTTCCCTCCTCAGCCTTAATACCTGGATCCTTACTGTTGTCTTCCTGATGTGGCTGTACATCGTTTCTGGGTCAGACTTGACTTTCGATGCTGCTGTCGTTTTCAAAATTGTTTCTGGCCTCTCCGTACCTGTGTGCATACTCACTTTGTAGCTCTCTACTAATCTCTTGTGTGTATGTATCTCTACTAATCTCTTTGTGTGTATGTACTTACTAATCTCTTGTGTGTATGTATGTGTGTGTGTGTGACATAACAATTAAATTTTGCACCAAGAACTCATTACAGTTGTGACCGGGTGTAGACTAGTGAATTGATCATTACTTTATAATTTGTCTACAGATTGTGGCAACCATGTATAAAACGTAAGTGGAAAACAATTTACTTTACATGATTAATTACCTTTGTTACTTCTTGTGAGTTCATTACCTTTGTAACTTCAGAGTTCATTACCTTGTAACTTGTGAGTTCATTACCTTGTAACTTGTGAGTTCGTCATCCCTTTGCAATTGTGAGTTTATTAATTGTAACTTGTGAGTTCATTAACATTGTAACTTCTGTGAGTTCATTACCTATACTTGTGAGTTTATTACCTTTATAACTTGTTTCAGCTATCAAAACTTTGGGGTTCAGTCCCTGGACCCATTATGTACCTCTGTAATCTTTAATTACTGCCCTTGTGATGATAATGAAGGGCACAAAGATTCAAACTAACTTGAACACATCTATCAAAGGAAGGGAAGGGAACACTTCGCACAGCTGCCATGGTCCTGGAATACTTCTTCTGCATAAACAAGGGAATACTTACAGCTGCTATGGCTTGAACACTTCTACCGCTCAAAGCAAAGAACACTTACAGTCATGTTGGCTCTGGAACACTTCTACTACATAAAACAAGGAATACTTACAGCTGCCATTGCTCTGAACACATCTACTGCATAGCAAGGAACACTTACAGCTGTCATGGTTTGGAACACTTTCCTGCATGAAGCAAGGAACACTTATAGCTGTCATGGCTCTGGAACACTTCTTCTGCATGAAGCAAGGAACACTACAGCTGTCATGGTCTCTGGGAACACTTCTGCATGAAGTAAGGAGAACTTACATTTAATAAAAATGTTTGGCAAGAAGCCAACAAATGTGTTGTCTTTTCATATACAGAGTGAGCTGGTATATGACCCTCTGTGAACCAACTCCAAGGCCGAGGACTGATTACCTCATCTTTTGTATGTATGTAGTTCTACCTCTTCATATTATGTCCTAGAATTTATATTGATAGGTGCCACTGATGGCGGAAACGTTCATTATAAAGATAAATTATGATGTCGACATGTTTTAATTTCATTGTCGGTAAGCATACCATTTTGGTAGAACTATGACCCTACAGGTTTAGTGCCTCCCAGCACATAATAATAATCATATTTTACAGCTTAGAGAAAGTTTAAATTTTAGCTGATAAAAACATATCATCAATTAATAATTATTACTTTTAAATATGTGGTTAAAACAGAAAGGTCTATTTCCATTAAGTTTTATAGAAAGATGATGGGGGTGAGAGAGGAATTATTATTATTATCAAAGAAAACACTAAACCAACAAGGGTCATGTAGTGTCAGGCAGAAAATAGTGTCAGCTATAAACAGCTAGGTGGATGAGGGATCAGGTAAGGGAGAAATAGCTGGAAGGTATGCTAAGGGCTTGTCAAAGTTCGTATAGTAAAGCAGTTGCTGACAAAGTCCGTGCGATTGTAAGTCGCGCAGACCGTTCGCAAGAAGGGAAGATAAGGTAAGAGGTGGGCGGCGGCGGCGGTGGAGCTTCGCTGGTAAACTGGGCAAAACACAAGATGGTGAGGACCGGAACAGGGACCCACAAACCAACAGAGGGGAATAGGGGTGTTGCCCCATGAGATACTTGGTGGCAGGGCATGGTTGATATGAAGACGGGAGAGCGCAGTCTCCTGAGTTCGGCAATGGTGGTAAGATGAATCATTAAACCTAAAAGCGGTTTAGTAGAGTGCACTGTTAGGGTGCAGCGTTCAATTACCAACGGCCATGAAGACGGGCAGAGATGACTGTAAAATAATCCTGAACGAAATAATTTATAGGAAACTGGAAGATCGCGTACTGCTGACTGCTCAACAGCATTCCCTGTTCATTGGCCTCCGTGCCATCAACGTCCAGGGACCAAAACAAAAAATAACGTCTTTGTTTTTGGCAGCTACACGGCGCAACGATAGTTGAATACAGCACCAGTGGA
>WNWK01007984.1:0-88514 GCA_009830355.1 Cherax destructor | reverse complement strand
TTGCTATTTAAGCCAAATTAGCAAGTTTTACCTAATCGGCACGACATATATATATATATATATATGCAAACAACACTATAAAAAATAGAAGAATTCCAAGCGCTTTCGTGACTACTCATTATCAAGGAACTAAAAAAGGAAACGTGAGAAGAAGGCTTATAAAGAGGCACGTTTCCTTTTATAGTTCCTTGATAATGTTAGTAGTCACGAAAGCGCTAGGAATTCTTCTATTTTTCATAGTGGTTGTTTTGCATATTTTGATATCACCTGTTTACTGTGATCTTTTTGCATATATATATATATATATATATATATATATATATATATATATATATATATATATATATATATATATATATATATATATATATATATATATATATATATATATATATATTCGTGCCGATTAGGTAAAACTGGTCAATTAGCAAGAACTCATCTAAAATTAAGTCCTTTCTAAAATTTTTCTTATACGTTTAAAGATATATTTTTTCATTTATGTTAATGTAAGAATTTATAATTTTGTACCAAGAGAAACTTTGAAAACCTACCTAACCTTATTACAACAAGCGCAATTTAATTTAGCCTAACCCAAATAAATATATTTTAGATACGTTAACATTAATTTATTAATAAACAAACACAATGAAATATATTTTTTCGTTATGTTCAGAATGATTTTGGCGAAATTATTGCATACACAAATTTTCACTTGTCTTATATGGCAAGGTGAGCGTTGCTATTTAAGCCAAAATCGAAGTTTTACTAATCGGCACGACATATATATATATATATATGTCGTTGCCGATTAGTAAACTGGTAAATTAGCAAGAACTCATCTAAAATTAGGTCCTTTCTAAAATTTTCTCTTATACGTTTAAAGATATTTTTTTTTAATTTATGTTAATGTAAGAATTTATAATTTTGTTCCAAGAGAAACTTTGAAAACCTACCTAACCTTATTACAACAAGCGCAATTTAATTTAGCTTAACCCAACTAAATATATTTTAGATACGTTAACATTAATTTAATAATAAAGAAACACAATGAAATATATTTTTTTCGTTATGTTCGGAATGATTTTGGCGAAATTATTGCATACACAAATTTTCACTTGTCTTATATGGCAAGGTGAGCGTTCCTATTTAAGCCAAAATCGCAAGTTTTACCTAATCGGCACGACATATATATATATATATATATATATATATATTTTTTTTTTTTTTTTATTAACACATCGGCCGATTCCCACCAAGGCAGGGTGGCCCGAAAAAGAAAAACTTTCATCATCATTCACTCCATCACTGTCTTGCCAGAAGGGTGCTTTACACTACAGTTATAAAACTGCAACATTAACACCCCTCCTTCAGAGTGCCGGCACTGTACTTCCCATCTCCAGAACTCAAGTCCGGCCTGCCGGTTTCCCTGAATCCCTTCATAAATGTTACTTTGCTCACACTCCAACAGCACGTCAAGTATTAAAACCATATGCCTCCATTCACTCCTATCAAATACGCTCACACATGCTTGCTGGAAGTCCAAGCCCCTCGCACACAAAACTTCCTTTACCCTCCCTCCAACCTTTCCTAGGCCGACCCCTACCCCGCCTTCCTCCACTACAGATTTATACACTCTCGAAGTCACTCTGTCTCGTTCCATTCTCTCTACATGTCCAAACCACCTCAACAACCCCTCCTCAGCTCTCTGGACAATCGTTTTGGTAATCCCGCACCTCCTCCTAATTTCCAAACTCCGAATTCTCTGCATTATATTCACACCACACATTGACCTCAGACATGACATCTCCACTGCCTCCAGCCTTCTCCTCGTTGCAACATTCATCACCCATGCTTCACACCCATATAAGAGCGTTGGTATAACTATACTCTCATACATTCCCTCTTTACTTCCATGGACAAGGTTCTTTGTCTCCACAGACTCCGAAGTGCTCCACTCACCCTTTTCCCCTCATCAATTCTATGATTCACCTCATCCTTCATAGACCCATCCGCCGACATGTCCACTCCCAAATATCTGAATACATTCACCTCCTCCATACTCTCTCCCTCCAATCTGATATCCAATCTTTCGTCACCTATTCTTTTTGTTATCCTCATCACCTTACTCTTTCCTATATTCACTTTCAATTTTCTTCTTTTACACACCCTACCAAATTCATCCACCAACCTCTGCAGCTTCTCTTCAGAATCTCCCAAAAGCACAGTGTCATCAGCAAAAAGCAACTGTGACAACTCCCACTTTGTATTTGCTTCTTTATCTTTTAGCCCAACACCTCTTGCCAAGACCCTCGCATTCACTTCTCTTACAACCCCATCTATAAATATATTGAACAACCACGGTGACATCACACATCCTTGTCTAAGGCCCACTTTTACTGGGAAATAGTCCCTTCCCTCCTACACACTCTAACCTGAGCCTCACTATCCTCATAAAAACTCTTCACTGCTTTCAGTAACCTTCCTCCTATTCCATACACCTGCAACATCTGCCACATTGCCCCCCTATCTACCCTATCCTATATATACATATATATATAAATATACACATATATATATATATATATAAATATATATACATATATATATATATAAATATATACATAAATATATACATACACATATATATATATATATACATATATATATATATATATATATATATATATATATATATATATATATATACATATATATATGTCGTCCGATTAGGTAAAACTGGTCAATTAGCAATAACTCATCTAAAATTAAGTCCTTTCTAAAATTTTCTCTTATACGTTTAAAGATATATTTTTTCATTTATGTTCATGTAAGAATTTATAATTTTGTACGAAGAGAAACTTTGAAAAACTACCTAACCTTATTACAACAAGCGTAATTTAATTTAGCCTAACCCAACTAAATATATTTTAGATACGTTAACATTAATTTAATAATAAACAAACACAATGAAATATATTTTTTTCGTTATGTTCAGAATGATTTTGCTAAATTATTGCATACGCAAATTTTCACTTGTCTTATATGGCAGGAGTGAGCGTTGCTATTTAAGCCAAAATCGTAAGTTTTACCTAATCGGCACGACATATATATATATATATATATATATATATATATATATATATATATATGTCGTGCCGATTAGGTAAAACTTAGATTTTCAAATACAACGCCCTTTGCCATATAAGACAAGTGAAAAATTGTGTATGTAATTTCGCCAAATCATTCTGAGCTATAACGAAAAATATATTTCATTGTGTTTGTTTATTAATAAATTAATCTAATATTTTAGACGGTTACTAAATTAAATTGCGCTTGTTATAAGTGGTGATGGTTTTCAAAGTTTCTCTTGGTACAAATATAAATTCTTACATCTATATATGAAAAAATAGATTTTTAAACGTTAGAAAATTTTAAAAAGACAATTTTAGATGAGTTCTGCTAATTGACCAGTTTTACCTAATTCGCATACATATATATTATATAATAAATTACGATTAGGTAAAACTTGCGATTTTGTTATATAGCAACGCTCACCTTGCCATATAAGACAAGTGAAAATTTGTGTATGCAATAATTTCGCCAAAATCATTCTGAACATAACGAAAAAAATATATTTCATTGTGTTTGTTTTTATTAAATTAATGTTAACGTATCTAAAATATATTTAGTTGGGTTAGGCTAAATTAAATTGCGCTTGTTGTAATAAGGTTGAGTAGGTTTTCAAGTTTCTCTTGGTACAAAATTATAAATTCTTACATTAACATAAATGAAAAAATATATCTTTAAACGTATAAGAAAAATTTTAGAAAGGACTTAATTTTAGATGAGTTCTTGCTAATTGACCAGTTTTACCTAATCGGCAGATATATATATATATATATATATATATATATATATATATATATATATAATATATATATGCTTGCCGATTAGGTAAAACTGGTCAATTAGCAGAACTCATCTAAAATTAAGTCCTTTCTAAAAAATTCTTATACGTTTAGAGATATATTTTTCATTTATGTTAATGTAAGAATTTATAATTTTGTACCAAGAGAATCTTTGAAACCTCCCTAACCTTATTACAACAAGCGCAATTTGAATTTAGCCTAACTAACTAAATATATTTTAGATACGTTAACTTTATTTTAAATAAACAAACACAATGAAATATATTTTTTCATTATGTTCATAATGATTTTGGCGAATATTGCATACCTAAATTTTCCCTTGTCTTATATGGCAAGGTGACGTTGCTATTTAAGCCAAAATAGAAGTTTTACCTAATCGGCATTTATATATATATATATATATATATATATATATATATATATATATATATATATATATGTCGTGCCGATTAGGTAAAACTGGTCAATTAACAAGAACTCATCTAAAATTAAGTCCTTTCCAAAATTTTCTCTTATACGTGTAAAGATATATTTTTTTCATTTATGTTAATGTAAGAATTTATAATTTTGTACCAAGAGAAACTTTGAAAACCTACCTAACCTTATTACAACAAGCGCAATTTAATTTAGCCTAACCCAACTAAATATATTTTAGATACGTTAACATTAATTTAATAATAAACAAACACAATTAAATATATTTTTTTCGTTAGGTTCAGAATGATTTTGGCGAAATTATTGCATACACAAATTTTCACTTGTCTTATATGGCAAGAAGAGCGTTGTTATTTAAGCCAAAATCGCAAGTTTTACTTAATCGGCATGACATATATATATATATATATATATATATATATATAGGATGGGGTCCACCTCTGGTGTCAATTGTGGGACCCATTGCCTCGGAGAAGTGGATAAAAAGACTTCAGGGAAGAATATTTAGATTTCTTTCTGAAGCCATTTGAATATTCCACTTCCCCTACCACCCCATCTTTTTTTTACAAATTTTATTTCAAGACAAAATACAATGAAGAGTAAAACAACATAGATAACAACTCAGAGCTACATGTCAAATACTTCGTCCAACTCCCCGGCAGTGGGCCTCGTGCCCAGAATACTGCAGGCATTTCCCCTCTGGATCACAACACTGAGTCTCTGAAAGAGGAAGCTGGTCGCCCTGTGGTCCTTGGTTTCTATGATGAGTTTTCCACCCAGCTCTTTGAGAAACTTTAGAGTACACTTGCCCCATGCTCCATGGGTCTCCGACCCTATTGGGATGAAGTTATAGCAAGAGGGAAGGTCTTCATATTTGCGGGTCTTCTGGGTCTCCCTGTGGCTGGCAGCTCCACCCCCTTCGGCTAAGGAGTGTTGCAGGTAGGTGTCTGCCAATGTGGCAGCACAGGTGTAGTCCCAAGCAATCTGCTTACCATCCTTCCAGGTAGCATGGTGGCTCCATCAGGACGCTTGACTTCCATCAGACCTCTGCACTTGGGGTTCCCGTTGAGCTGGGCAACGGGCTGTGGCGAGCTTTCTTTATGATGTCATTGACCTCCTCATGTCTAGCATACTTCCCTTCTGATGTGTGACACACTAGACCATGAAGTCCGAATTGATCAGCCGTCGCCCTGCCGCAAATACACCTATGTTCGGTGAGTATGGGGGCGGCTAGGCGAAGAGCAACACCAATCCGAATGGCCTGAGTGTTGTGCCTTCACCGCTAGGAGACGAGCTTTGTCCTTTCCTGAAGCGTTGGTGAGCATTGTTTTGGAATTTTTTTCCATGATCGGTTTGTCCCAGTGGGACTGTTTGTGCTCTTTGGGAGGAGCTGGTCTACTGTAGGAGTCTGCCAGGATGTCCCACTGCACTGCTGCTTCAATGAACTTGGGGTCTTGGGCTCCACCACACCTCTCAAACGTTCAGGGACAATCCTCTTGACTAATCCACAGGAGGCCAAACACGATGACAGAAATGCAGGTAACGCTACCTGCCTTGCTTTCGCACCCTATACCTCCCAGTCGCACTGGGAGGGTTGCCTGCTCCCATTGCTGATCCTCTAGTGACAGATTCAGTGCCTTCTTGAAGGTTGATCTCAGGTGTGCGTCATACTCGTCAAGTGTTGGGTTGTCAAAGAGGTGCACACCTCAAGAAGTAAGTGAGTCTTGGCATAGTAAGACACCTTGTAGGAGATACAGGGCATCATGGGCATCAAGATCACTTATTCTCTCCTCCATTCTTTTCAGGTCATTCACTTTGTCCTTGAGGACAGTGTCGATTGCGTGGTGACCCAGCGGTGCTCCCAGGAGGGTACTGTTGGATGGAGTGATAGTAGTGACTTCTGGGAGGATTGTTTGCACCGCATTGATTATTTCCTGATTTGTTGTGATAATTTCACACTTTGAGGGATTAAGGATGAGTCCTAAGGCTTCTCCCTGTGTCTTCACCGTTGTAGGTCCTCTAACAAGGACTCCCCAGTACCTGCCAGAGTGCCATCATCCAGGTACCAGATGTTGAGCTCGCTGCATAGGCTGGAAGTTAGTTCTCTTACTGCCAAACAGAAGAGAAGTGGAGCGAGTGGATCACCCTGCTGAACACCCTCAGATGAGGGAATTTCATGTTCCCCAAACAAAGAGTCGAGGGTTTGCTGTAGCCAGCTGAAATGAAGGGAAAGAGACTGGGGAACCGATCTCGAACGGCTGGCAAGACCACATTTTCTTCACCATATTAAAGGCATTTCTAAAGTCAAGTTTGACTACGGCCTTGTCTTCTGATAGGTCCCTGATGTAGGCCCTTGCCGCATGAGCTGGCTTCACTGCCATTTATATATATATATATATATATATATATATATATATATATATATATATATATATATATATATATATATATATATATATATATATATATATATGTCGTGCCGATTAGGTAAAACAGGTCAATTAGCAAGAACTCATCTAAAATTAAGTCCTTTCTAAAATTTTCTCTTATACGTTTAAAGATATATTTTTTCATTTATGTTAATGTAAGAATTTATAATTTTGTACGAAGAGAAACTTTGAAAACCTACCTAACCTTATTGTAACAAGCGCAATTTAATTTAGCCTAACCCAACTAAATATATTTTAGATACGTTAACATTAATTTAATAATAAACAAACACAATGAAATATATTTTTTCGTTATCTTCAGAATGATTTTGGCGAAATTATTGCATACACAAATTTTCACTTGTCTTATATGGCAAGATGAGCGTTGCTATTTAAGCCAAAATAGCAAGTTTTACCTAATCGGCACGACATATATATATATATATATATATATATATATATATATAAAATATATATATATGTCGTGCCGATTAGGTAAAACTGGTCAATTAACAAGAACTCATCTAAAATTAAGTCCTTTCTAAAATTTTATCTTATACGTTTAAAGATATATTTTTTCATTTATGTTAATGTAAGAATTTATAATTTTGTACCAAGAGAAACTTTGAAAACCTACCTAACCTTATTGCAATAAGCGCAATTTAATTTAGCCTAACCCAACTAAATATATTTTAGATACGTTAACATTAATTTAATGATAAACAAACACAATGAAATATATTTTTTTCGTTATGTTCAGAATGATTTTGGCGAAATTATTGCATACACAAATTTTCACTTGTCTTATATGGCAAGATGAGCGTTGCTATTTAAGCCAAAATCGCAAGTTTTACCTAATCGGCACGATATATATATATACATATGTCGTGCCGATTAGGTAAAACTTGCGATTTTGGCTAAAATAGCAACGCTCACCTTGCCATATAAGACAAGTGAAAATTTGTATATGCAATAATTTCGCCAAAATCATTCTGAACCTAACGATAAAAAACTATATTTCATTGTGTTTGTTTATTATTAAATTATTGTAAACTTATCCAAAATATATTTAGTTAAATTAGACTAAAATTTATTGTGCTTGATATAATAAGGTTAAGTAAGTTTTTCTAAGGTTCTTTTGTTACAAAATTATTAATTTTTTCATTAACATAAATGAAAACGGGAACCCCAAGTACAGATGTCTGATGGAAGTTAAAAGCATCCTGATGGAGCCACTATGCTACCCTGGTAGGATAGATTGACTGGGACTACACTAGTACCACCACATTGTCAGACACCTACTTGCCACACTCTGAAGCTGAAGGGGGTAGAGCCACTAGCTACAGGGAGACCCAGAAGACAGGCATATATGAAGGCGTTTTCCCGTGTTATAACTTCATCTTAATAGAGTCGGAGACCCTTGGAGCATGGGGCAAGTGTGCTCTAAAGTTCCTCAAAGAGCTGGGTGAAAACCTCATCATAGAAACTAAGGATCACAGGGCGGCCAGCTTTCCTGAGGGGGAATGACTACAGCATTCTAGGCATGCGGCCCACCGCCGGGGAGCTGGACGAAGTATTCGAGATGTAGCTCTGAGATGTTATCTATGTTCAAATAGCTCCGGGAAGAACCTCGAGTTTTTCCTGAAGTAAGTTTATTCTTTTCCCGCTGGCGGGAGATTCGTCTGTACAAACTTGCATTTGTGGTCACAGTGGTGCCTAATGGTGCCTATGGTGTAGACATATACCTAGTTGGATGAATCTTATTGACGTTAGCTGGCCCAGTGGCTAACGCGACGGTCTGGAGTTTTGAGACTTTCTGATCGCAGGTTCTAATCCCACCTGTGGTATGGTTTGTTTGCAATCGTGTCATTACGATTTCGTGAGTCAAGTGTACGCATTTATGTTCTACGGGATTTTCCGGAGAAAAATTCCACACTTTTTTTCACATAAGATTGTCAAATGCACAAATACACTGGCAACACTCCACCTTCTTCCAAGTTGCATAAACCGGTGTTGATTGTTTTAAGCAAAGCAAAAGAGGCTTTTCGAGTGACTGGATGCATCATAACAAATCTTTCAATGATCTGTATAACATCGATCGTTGGGCACCTGCACATGCCAGGAGTTGCATTAATCCTTCCCAGCGTTGAAAATTTGAAGCTGATCGGATGAAGCGTTCTTAAGTTATAAACGAAAGCTTCAAGGAAGAAAAAAACGTGGTGAACCATTTAAAGGAACTACTTAGGAAATACCTGAGAAAGAAGAAAAAGGAAAAATAGTGTTGTACCCGTTGTCTGGTACAAAATGTATTAAGACAATAATGTAGATTAATATTCTCCTTTTCTTTGACAAGCTGAAAAATTGGAAATGACATAAAAAGGAACCATTAAGGGGAAAATACATTTATAGAATAATATTGAAAATATATAAAGACTGCATGCAGTACACCGCTCATTCCGATCTGCCATGCATAAAATAATATATATATAATAGTCATTATAAACTTCAATTTTTTTTTGCCCATCATATTTATTTTCACGCAGTTTATTTTATTTAGCTGTAATATAAACTATTTTCAACTTCCTCTTAAATGGTAATGAACGATGCTCTAATGCCTCAAGATACGTTTACATTTGTTTTCGAACTATTTCTACGAGCTCATCTTTAACTAACTACTTTACCTCTATGTTCAAACATGCAAGCTTGTTTTTTTATATCTTGTTTACCCAATCAGTTAGAGTGGATTTGTAGTATATGTGTCGGTAATGAAATTTTGAAAGCTATTCCAAGTAACCTGTTAATGAAGATACTTTCAGTGTCTCTTAGGTGAGTCTCATTATCTCACTCATAGTCATTCCCTTCCTTCACTCCTTTGCTCTGATATGTCCATCTGAAACTAGTCCACTTATAAAGACTGAGACTATTCCACATTATGTATTTTTATTAACATTCTTCAGTAAAGCTTTTGAGGGCGTTAATCATGATAAAGAATTAGATATTGTTTATTTGGATTTTAGTAAGGCTTTTGATAGAATACCACATCAGAGACTGTTAAAGAAAGTGGCTGCTCATGACATTGGGGGAAAAGTGTTGTCATGGATCACGAACAGGAAGCAGCGAGTGTGCATAAATGGGGTTAAATCCGAGTGGGGATCTGTAACAAGTGGCGTTCCACAGGGATCAGTCTTAGGCCCGTTGTTGTTTATAATATATATCAATGACCTTGACGAGGGAATTACTAGTGATATGAGCAAATTCGCAGACAACACGAAGATAGGAAGAATAACTGATTCAAACGTAGATGTCATGGAACTTCAGGAGGATATAGATAAACTTAATTCGTGGTCAGAAAAGTGGCAATTTCATGGGCAATGGGACCTGAAGGAAATCATTTAAATCAGATTTTAATGAAACGTTGTTTAAAGAATTAAGATAAAATTTAATAATCAATTACTAAATAAATCCCTGACATTATTTCAATATCGTTTTCGCAGGAAATTATAATGAGAATCAGACGCAAGTTTCAAGCAACAAATGCGAGTGAACGCACCAGTTTTATCCACATGTGGACTCGCGGCATGTCTCTCCGTGCCATCGCTCGTGAAACTGGCTTCAGCTTGACCACTGTCTACAGGTGGATACATCGCTTTCTAGGAAGAAGCAAAACCTACTCAAAACTAGGCAAAAATAAACGCTTTAAAACATATACAATAAATGAAGCTGCTGCTCAAGGTAACGCTCCAAGACCCTCCATAGCAACGATAAAGTGCATGCATTCCCACCCATACAGTTACGTATACCAATACCCTCTCCATTACACGCAAGAAATCAGCAACCCAAACTTACACATTTTCTCCAATTATTTTCACCGCTGGCAGTGGCATATAAAATTATGCCAGCATATATATTTTTGCTTAATAAATCTTAACCAACGAAAGAGTCCAGCGATAGATGCACATTTTTTTAATCGAATTCTGGAACACCTGCGTTGGTACATACACTACACAGTATTTCTTGATGTGGAGTTAAAGTCTTACTTAGAAAAGCTGCGGCATAACATAAAATTCTGCCAAGAAGACGCATAAACGATTATTGTCGAGATACACAATATTATAATAAGGACATCATTCCTTAAACAAAATAGTTCCTAGATGTATACTGCCTGTATAAACAAAGAAAGGAGCCTGCTACAAGCAATGTCCGTAAATCATGACTCACGAAATCGTATTGACACGATTGCAAACAAACCATACCACGGGTGGGGTTCGAACCCGCGGTCAGAGAGTCTCAAAACTCCAGACCGTCGCGTAAGCCACTAGTCCAGCTAGCTTCAATAAGATTCATCCAACAAATTTTGCATTTGTGGACACAGTGGTGCCTATGCTAACCTTCCTATGGTGTAGAAATATACCTAGTTGGATGAATCTTATTGAAGCTAGCTGGACTAGTGGCTTACGCGACGGTCTGGAGTTTTGAGACTCTCTGACCGCGGTTTCGAACCCTACCCGTGTTATGGTCCGTAAATCATTTTCCCCTGTTTTCCGAAATTCCAGATTTCAAGTGTGTTATCTTCAATCTTTGGTAAATATGTCTTTAATACACTTTATAAAAAATGTAAACATACGTTTACATACTTTTGCTTTCCGAACGTTCGAAATCTATGGGTAATATTTTAGTATATGTCTATCTTGGAATATTTTGTTGATATGTTTTAAACAGCTGTTATCTTAAAAAAGTTGTGTTCCGTCTTTACCCTGCCACATACACCCTGGTCAAGGGGCATTGCTTTATAACCTTATTGAAAGAATATATTTATTTTGTTCACGAACCCTAATCTAATCTTACCTAACTTTAAAAGGAATGCAAGTAGAAAGAACATAAGAAAGGAGGAACACTGCAGTAGGCCTGTTGGCCCATACTAGGCAAGTCCTTCACAATCCATCCCCCTAACAGAATATTTGTTCAACCTAATTTTCAATGCTACCCAAAAAATAAGCTTTGATAATTTTATTTACTCATGTGCAATTCCCACTCAAATCCAACCCCTCTCACTCATGAATTTATCCAACCTAAATTTAAAACTACCCAAGGTCCTAGCTTCAATAACCCTACTAGGCAGACTGTTCCACTCATCAACTACCCTATTTCCAAACCAATACTTTCCTATATCCTTTCTAAATCTAAACTTATCTAACTTGAATCCATTATTGCGGGTTCTCTCTTGGAGAGATACCCTCAAGACCTTATTTATATCCAATTTGTTAATACCCATTTTCCACTTGTATACCTCGATCATGTTTCCCCTCATTCTACGTCTTACAAGTGAATGTAATTTAAGGGTCTTCAATCTTTCTTCGTAAGGAAGATTTCTAATGCTATGTATTAATTTAGTCATTCTACGCTGAATGTTTTCTAACGAATTTATGTCCATTCTGTAATATGGAGACCAGAACTGAGCTGTGTAATCTAGGTGAGGCCTTACTAATGATGTATAAAGTTGTAATATAACCTCTGGACTTCTGTTACTAACACTTCTTGATATAAATCCCAGTAATCTAATTGCCTTATTACGTACGCTTAGGCATTGCTGTCTTGGTTTAAGGATGCTGCTTACCATCACCCCCAAGTCCTTCTCGAAATCTGTATGGCTAAGTTCTACGTTATTTAACTTATAAGTGCTTGGGTTATGGACACTCACGAGCTTCAGAACCTTGCATTTATCTACATTGAACTGCATCTGCCACTTTTCTGACCACGAATTAAGTTTGTCTAAATCTTCCTGAAGTTCTATGACATCTATGTTTGAATTAATTATCCTACCTATCTTCGTGTCGTCGGCGAATTTGCTCATATCACTAGTAATTCCCTCGTCAAGGTCATTGATATATATTATAAATAACAACGGGCCTAAGACTGATCCCTGTGGAACACCACTTGTTACAAGTCCCCATTCGGATTTAACCCCATTTATGCACACTCTGTGCTTCCTATTTGTGAGCCATGACTCGATCCATGACAGCACTTTTCCCCCAATGCCATGAGCTGCCACTTTCTTTAACAGTATCTGGTGCGGTACTCTATCAAAAGCCTTACTAAAGTCTAAATAAACAATATCGAATTCTTTATCGTGATCAACAGCCTCAAAAGCTTTACTGAAGAAGATTAATAAATTAGATAGGCAGGAACGGCCCCTCGTGAATCCATGCTGAGTATCATTAATCAAATTATGGTTATCTAGATGGTTTCTAATAATATCAGCTATTATTGACTCTAGTAATTTGCCTACAATTGAGGTCAGGCTTATTGGGAGGTAATTTGACGGTAGTGACTTGTCACCTGCTTTAAAAATAGGAATTACATTAGCCACCTTCTACATATCCGACACTACATCTGTTTGAAGATATAAATTAAAAATGTTAGATAATAGTTCACAGAGTTCCATTTTGCATTCCTTAAGAACCCTTGCAAAAAGCTCATCAGGACCCGGCGATTTATTTTGTTTCAGTCGGTCTAGTTGTTTCCTAACCATTTCGCTAGTGACTGTGATATTACATAATTTATCTTCTTCTGGGCGTCTGTAAAAATTAATTACTGGGATATTATTAGTGTCTTCCTGTGTGAAAACCGAGAGAAAATAATTATTAAAAATAGAGCACATATCATTCTCCTTGTCAGTAAGATGCCCATAGTTATTTTTAAGGGGACCTATCTTATCTCTAACTTTTGTTCTATAAACCTGGAAAAAACTTTTTGGGTTAGTTTTTGAATCTCTAGCAACTTTAATTTCATAGTCCCGTTTAGCTTTTCTTATCCCCTTTTTAACGTCCCTCTTAATGTCAGTATACTGATTTATAAGATGACCCTCACCTCGTTTTATACGCCTATAAATTCCTTTCTTCTGCCCTAAAAGATATTTGAGCCTATTATTCATCCATTTTGGGTCATTTCTACTTGATCTAATTTCTTTATACGGGATAAATGTTCTTTGGGCTGCCTGTATAGTGTTAAGAAAACTGTCATATTGATAGCTCTCTTCTTCACCCTAGTCCACAGTTGATAAGTGTTCCCTAAGTCCATTATAATCTGCTAAGCGAAAATCTGGGACCGTTACTGAATTATCCCTACTATCATACATCCATTCAATGCTAAAGGTAATTGACTTGTGGTCGCTTGAACCGAGTTCCTCTGTAATTTCTAAATTATTAACAAGGGTTTCCTTGCTTGCCAGAACCAAGTCAAGTAGGTTATTTCCCCTTGTAGGTTCTGTCACAAACTGCTTCAAAAAACAATCCTGAACTACTTCTAAAAAGTCGTTAGATTCTAAATTCCCTGTCAAGAAATTCCAATCAATCTGACTAAAGTTAAAGTCCCCTAGAATTACTACGTTATCGTGCCTTGTGGCCTTAACAATTTCCTCCCAAAGTAGTCTCCCTTGTTCCCTATCTAAGTTTGGAGGACGGTAAATCACGCCTAAAATCAATTTTTCACACCCCTCTGAAAATTCTATCCAGACAGACTCTGTATGTGTTATTTCAGACTTTATACCCGTTTTTATGCAACAATTTAAATGATCACGGACATAGAGTGCCACCCCACCCCCTTCCCGATACTTCTGTCTACTTGGAACAATTTAAAACCCTGAATGTGACATTCGGCAGGCATGTCCCGATTTTTCATATTAAACCATGTCTCAGTTATTGCAAAAACATCAATATTAACCGTACTTCCTGGACCTTCTTCAACTTCATCTTCATCCCTTCAGAACCGACTAACATCCATTCGTTGGTCTGATCAACGGCGACATAGTTCCGGGGATAATCCTTGCATATACCCTTCAATCGTTGAATTTCTCTTCTAGCTTCCGTTAATTCCGCCTTCATTTGGAGATATAGCTGCTCGTAGTCGAGGGAAACCATCATCCAATCTCAGGTAGCTAAGAACGGAAGCACAGTAGAAAAGTCTCCACAGAGAGTACCCAAAGTGTATCTGTGAAGCGGTTGTCAAGGAATCAGAAATGTCGCCGGAAGGTCAGAACATCTGTTAACCAACAAAGTGTTCAGTTATTTCTAGAACCATCTGCAACTTCTTGTAAATTGTTAAGTAAAAGGACACAAATGCAACTAATGTGACATTTTACTGCGGCAGCGTTTCGCTCTCGTGGAGCTTCATCAAGCCTCTACAAACAATACATGGAAACAGAGGGTATGTATAGGCTTTGAGTGAGGTGTAGTACAAGTAGAGTTAGTAGTAGTAGTTATACATGTGGTGGAAAAGTCAGCTGGAAGATGAGAAAAAAAGTATATAAAAGCTATAGCTTGGGTAGCTTAAAAAATAGGTTGGGCAAATGTATATGGATGGATTTCAGAAGGAATGTTTCAGTGTCCCTCCTCGATTACATAAGAACATAAGAAAAGAGGAACACTGCAGAAGGCCTGTTGGCCAAAACTGGGCATGTTCTTGTATGTAGTAGCAGTTATGTGATGGTAGGGTTTACTGTTTTCAGGAGGATTCTCGCTAAGTCTTCAGAGATGATGAAGCTACCTTTGTTTTGTTTATTTGTGTTAGAAACAGCGATTAATGCTGATTCAAGGCATTTGCGTCTGGGGAAGTTAGGTTCTTTGATCACTAGTCGGGTGTCCATGAATTTCATGAGATGATTGGCGGAATTTCGTTGTTGTATGTAGTCGTTGTTCAAGTTATCGTTTCTACATGCATTAATGTGTTCATTGAGGCGTGTTTGAAGGTTTCTTGCTGTTTCACCTACATATATCCTGTCACAGCCTCCACAGGGTATAGTGTAAATCCATGCGTTGACTGGTTCATGGTGCTTCGATTTTGTCCTGGTTAGATCCTTTATTGATGTATTAGATGCGATGGCAATTCTTGTAAATCTGCTGAGCCTAATTAAGGGGATAAGGTGTCATATTCGTACTTGACATTAAAAATATAACAGAATTATTATAAAACAGTTGTCTATCCATAACATAAATAAAAAAATACTTACAGGTGGATGAGTAAGCTTGTGGGTAAGCTATCTCACATCCAATATGTGAACAATATCTTGCATAAATTGAGAACTGTACCTCAGAAAAAGTAAATAATTGCTCACAGAAATTTTGAAGTATATCTCAAAAAATATTAACAATAGCTCAGAAAATATGTGACCTATCTCTCACAGAAAATGAAAACCATTTTTTACTTAAAAAAAAGTTAATGAGGAATTTGTTTGAGACTATAAATGAAAAAAAATATATATATTAAGATAATAGAAGAAACAATATCTTTTTAAGTAATTGATTGACTGATGTGACGCCTATTGATTCATATAGACTTTATAGCAAGATTAATTCACACATAAATGCACTCAGAAATTGATCGAATTATACACATCACTGATTCATCACCAATATAGGTGGTGAAACATCACCCCTTCATCACCAATATTGGTAGTGAAATATTACCTTTTCATCACCAATATAGGTCGTGAAACATCACCCCTTCATCACCAATATAGGTCGTGAAACATCACCCCTTCATCACCAATATAGGTAGTGAAACATCACTCCTTCATCACCAATATAGGTCGTGAAACATCACCCCTTTATCACCAAAATAGGTAGTGAAACATCACTCCTTCATCACCAATATAGGTAGTGAAACATCACTACTTCATCACCAATATAGGTCGTGAAACATCACCCCTTCATCACCAATATTGGTAGTGAAACATCACCCCTTCATCACCAATATTGGTAGTGAAACATCACCCTTTCATCACCAATATTGGTAGTAGTGAAATATCACCCCTTCATCACCAATATTGGTAGTGAAACATCACCCCTTCATCATTATTATTATTAGTAGTGAAACATCACCCATTCATCACCAATATATGTCATGAAACATCACTCCTTCATCACCAATATAGGTAGTGAAACATCACTCCTTCATCACCAATATAGGTAGTGAAACATCAATCCTTCATAACCAATATAGGTCGTGAAACATCACTCCTTCATCACCAATATAGGTAGTGAAACATCACTCCTTCATCACCAATTTAGGTCGTGAAACATCACTCCTTCAATACCAATATAGGTAGTGAAACATCACCCCTTCATCACCAATATTGGTAGTAGTGAAACATCACCCCTTCATCACCAATATAGGTCGTGAAACATCTCCCCTTCATCATTAATATAGGTCGTGAAACATCTCCCCTTCATCACCAATATAGGTCCTGATACATCACCCCTTCATCACCAATATAGGTAGTGAAACATCAATCCTTCATCACCAATATAGGTCGTGAAACATCACTCCTTCATCACCAATATAGGTAGTGAAACATCACTCTTTCATCACCAATATAGGTAGTGAAACATCACTCCTTCATCACCAATATAGGTAGCGAAACATCACTCCTTCATCACCAATATAGGTAGTGAAATATCACTCCTTCATCACCAATATAGGTCGTGAAACATCACCCCTTCATCACCAATATAGGGAGTGAAACATCACCCCTTCATCACCAATATAGGTAGTGAAACATCACTCCTTCATCACCAATATAGGAAGTGAAACATCACCCCTTCATCACCAATATAGGTAGTGATACATCACCCCTTCACCACCAATATTGGTAGTAAAACATCACTCCTTCATCACCAATATAGGTAGTGAAACATCACCCCTTCATCACCAATACAGGTAGTGAAACATCACCCCTTAACGACCAATATTGGTAGTAAAACATCACTCCTTCACCACCAATATTGGTAGTAAAACATCACTCCTTCATCACCAATATAGGTAGTAAAACATCACCCCTTCATCACCAATATTGGTCGTGAATCAAGTGTTTAAGGCACAACACAACAATAGTCTCATCAGAGTGTTAATATATAATATTTCTGTGGTTCTTTATGCTTAAAGAAAACCAGTTACCTAAGTAACTTTACTAGACTCTTCAAGAACTAGAAAAAATATTTGATGAACATACTTTTTCAGACGCATAAAAAAAAATTATTTTATGAAGCAATCCAGATGGTCGCCATAAGAGAAATGGTTTAAACACTTTTTGCAGTCATAATTTTTGCACTATTTTTTCAACTTTTCGATTTTATTTCGCACATAACTCGAGAACGCCTCATCCAATCGGCTTCAAATTTTCAACACTTCCGTACAGTAAGGAGAAACATAAATCCTGTAACACCTGTCATATTCATGTGCCATTTGACGATTTTATGTGTATTATAGTGTGGACTGCTTCTTTTCCTTAAAACTACATCAAATAATTTTCAGTTTACATCTTCTGAACAGCTTCTGTGTTTCATGGTTGATTCATCTTACGTCTGGAACGTGCCTCTTAAGTTTCACTGGTTAGCACGTGAATTTGTTGGTGTAGTAATATAGTAAAAATCTTGGAATTGTTTGTATTTGTGTCTTAACTGGAAAATGTCTCATCTGATTGGCTTCAAATTTGCACCACTGGTGTGGTTGTCTGAACTCAAGAGTCACGCTGACTTGGCGTCGCATAAGTTCCAGTTTGCCAATTTTATTCAATAAATAGTTACAGTATATTCATTAATTATTCGGTTACTAATGCATGCTTACTCTGTTTGGCTTCAAAATATTATTGACGATGCTTTATATAGGAAGGATCAAAGTATATAAGTTTATTGCGAATAGGTACAAATTTGAAAATTTATTGAAATAGTGAAAAAAAATGGAATTGCTCAAATCAGATCAATTACTGAAGAATGACTTTTCTAATCTACTTCAAACTTTTACCATTAAAACACAGCTTGTCACTCACTTTGAAACAGTATAAATTTTAATTTGCCAATTTTATTAAGCAAATTGTTTCCCCATGTAACAATTTCCCATGTATTTATTCTGGGATGTATGTGTCATTTCAGCATTCTTTTCCTTTCCTATATCATCATATTTGATTTTTTTTTTTAAACTAAATGAAATACTTTTTTTGTTACAGGACTCTAAAGAATTTTAAATGGATTATAAATGAGAAAAGAAAATTGGCGGTAACTAAAAATCTGCGATGTGATATTGTTTATAAGTTTAATGAGGGGGGATTCCTATTTTGGGAACCGCAAAAGTTTTGTTTCCTTTATCACAATCTCTTCATGTTAGTTTGTGAAAATTAACATGTGCTAATTTTAAAATGAAATTGTTTTTTCGTGAAATAATTGCCGAATGTTTTTTTTCTGATCAGGAATATGATGATTTACTACTTTATTTCTTTATCTTATCTGAACACATTTCATGGTCTTTAATGTGCCTATAACTTTTACTCTCAAGATCACTATTAAAACTTCAATGTTAAGTACAATAAGGCTTCATATAACATTCTTGATTTGTTTAAAAAAAAAATCGAAAAATTGCAATATTATTTTTTATGGAGAATTTCTGATTACTTGATCGTGCAACATACGTCTTCAAGATTAATATGCCTCTGTTTTGTAGGATAATGGTTACTTTGGTCCCTCTGAAATATTATAATTAGATTTGTTTTGTGTAAGACCTAATTTGTCATTATCAACTTATGCCACTCACTGTACTATTCCAGTCGTGTGCAATGAGGCACAGGGGACTGGCATATGCAATACGGGAATACTTTTTTTTTTTCCAATCTCCCAGCTATCAAAATTCATTAGGTTTTGAAAGGTTTTAACCAAATATAAATTAGATGCTACCAAAATCTTCAGGATGATGGTGCAAAAATGTTTATGAAATTTACAGACAAAAATTAACAAACAAATTAAAAATGTGTCAAAAATAATTGCTTTCATTCTAAGTTAATTTTTAATTTTCTTTTTGTAGTTTTTGATCTGTGGACAATAATGTAGTATGATTACCATTTTCCCTTACCAACCAAAAAATGCTTAATGTGCCAAATAAATACTGAAGGCAATAATGTTGTTGAAAGACCTAGGGCATGTACATACATGCATATCTATCTATATATATATATATATATATATACATATATAAACACACACACACACATACACATATATATATATATATATATATATATATATATATATATATATATATATATATATATATATATATATATATATATATGTCGTGCCGATTAGGTAAAACTGGTCAATTAGCAAGAACTCATCTAAAATTAAGTCCTTTCTAAATTTTTCTGTAATACGTTTAAAGATATATTTTTTTCATTTATGTTAATGTAAGAATTTATAATTTTGTACCAAGAGAAACTTTGAAAACCTACCTAACCTTATTACAACAAGCGCAATTTAATTTAGCCTAACCCAACTAAATATATTTTAGATACGTTAACATTAATTTATTAATAAACAAACACAATGAAATATATTTTTCGTTATGTTCAGAACGATTTTGGCGAAATTATTGCATACACAAATTTTCACTTGTCTTATATGGCAAGGTGAGCGTTGCTATTTAAGCCAAAATCGCAAGTTTTACTTAATCGGCACGACATATATATATGTCGTGCCGATTAGGTAAAACTGGTCAATTAGCAAGAACTCATCTAAAATTAAGTCCTTTCTAAAATTGTCTCTTATACGTTTAAAGATATATTTTTCATTTATGTTAATGTAAGAATTTATAATTTGTACCAAGAGAAACTTTGAAAACCTACCTAACCTTATTACAAGAGCGCAATTTAATTTAGCCTAACCAACTAAATATATTTTAGATACGTTAACATTAATTTAATAATAAACAAACACAATGAAATCTATTTTTTCGTTATGTTCAGAATGATTTTGGCGAAATTGCATACACAAATTTTCAGTTGTCTTATATGGCAGGTGAGCGTTGCTATTTAACCAAACGCAAGTTTTACCTAATCGGCACGACATATATATATATATATATGTCGTGCCGATTAGGTAAAACTTGCGATTTTGGCTTAAATAGCAACGTTCACCTTGCCATATAAGCAAGTGAAAATTTGTGTATGCAATAATTTCGCCAAAATCATTCTGAACATAACGAAAAAATATATTTCATTGTGTTTGTTTATTATTAAATTAATGTTAACGTATCTAAAATATATTTAGTTGGTTAGCCTAAATTAAATTGCGCTGTTGTAATAAGGTTAGGTAGGTTTTCAAAGTTTCTCTTGTACAAAATATAAATTCTTACATTAACATAAATGAAAAATATATCTTTAAACGTATAAGAGAAAATTTTAGAAAGGACTTAATTTTAGATGAGTTCTTGCTAATTGACCAGTTTTACCTAATCGGCACGACTATTATATATATATATATATATATATATATATATATATATATATATATATATATACAGTGGACCCTCGGTTTTCGTTCACCTCCAAAATCGAACAATTATGTAAATGTATTTTTGTAAGAGCTTTCGTAAGTGTATTTTTGGGGTTCTGAAACGACTAATCTAATTTACATTTGTCCTTATGGGAACAAATTCGTTCGTTAATGGCACTCAAACAGCATTTTGGAAAGAGTTTTCAACGAAAACCGAGGGTCCACTGCATATGAATTCTTGACATAGTTTGAAAGATCGTGCTTCACGTGGTAACGAAATGTATCTTTAGAAATTGAGAAGACTTTGTGCTCATAGAAGCATTGATATGTTAGTGTCAAAATGTGCAAAATGAGACAGAACCTGTTTCCAACATACGTTCCTTTAAACATCATGTGCCCCAACCAGAAAATTCTTGGAGAACAAAATTTGTGACAAAGTCAATCAACGTAAAGTCATTCGGAGTGCATCGAATAGCAGTGCGAATACGTTAAAAATCTGATCCCTTTGCAATATACAAAGTGTCTCTGAGTAAACCCTGTTGTGAATTTAAATAAAAACAGCAGGGAATAATTTAAGAACTACATTTGAGAGGAGTGCATACGACAAACTCAAAGTAAATTTTTCTCGCCCAAAGATGCAAGTGATGCTCATGAAACACATCTGATGCTGCAATTAAGACAGCAGTGGATAATGAAATAGATACAATTCGCTGAAGTTGTGATAAGATGCAGCAGAGGTTCACAGAAAAATGCTGTATGAAAAATGTAAGACTTCACTGATTCTTTTGCTGATGCCAACGACAATCATGTGCGAAATGAATTTTACAGTTACTTCAGGTGGGTCCTGCTACAACCCTGTCCACAAAAGAAAATATGTGAAGAATTAACAAGCGTGCTGCATAATTAGCTCTAAATACAATGAATATGTACAGTATTTACGTCACTGACAGGTGAACAATACTTGCATTCATGCTGGCAGGGAAAGAAGTGGAATGCAGGAATTATGGTTGCAAACAAAGGCGTCCTAGTGGTGTGAAAATTGATGGAAGTTGAATGCACGAATGCCCAAGAGGAGACAGCAATTTCAAGTGAAGGAATGAATATGGAACCAGATGAAAAAGTGCATACAATAACATGGGCGGCTGTATAAAAGTTAGTTACCCTCCAAGACACCGTTGACAAATGTCTCTCCACTACTAATCGCTGCTCTCATACGATTACCAGAATTATGCCAAGAATTAACATTCATTAAAAAAATAGAAATAAGTGCAGCATTATGTTATGCTTTCGGCAGAAAGAACGCAACTGCTCTTCCTAGACTGCACTCTCTTACTAGAGTTGACACTACTGGCAGTTTAGCAAGCAAGGAAAAACTGGTATGCTGGAAGGTATTTCATAAGTCCAATGTAGAAATCGTCTCTGACAATCTTGAGAAGCCAATCAGACCAAAGACGAAAGCACTGGAGCAGTTTGCATATCTGTTGTTCCTTCCTCCAACTAATACCTATGAGGTAAGAGAATTAAGGTAGTTGTTATTTAAGGAGGAAACACCACAGCCTGTAAAGATTCTATGAACACAGAATACAAGGAAATACACTATTTAGAGAGCGTTAAAAGTAATTACGGGACAGCCAAGAATAATTCGCTTGGCTTCGCTTTGATTTTTTTCAGGGGTTAACAAGTACTGATCTGGATTAATGATCAAAACATCCATGATGGATTTTGGGTAAAAGTATCAGCTACACAACCCCCGGCACCAGGTGCAGATTATAATTCGACTGACATATATAAGGCACAACAAGTAAAAAAAATTGGTCGGATATACACCGAACATAGTAAACGTTCTGCAAATCAGTTGGGAAACGGAAAATACGATTCAATAGTTTATAACGATCTGATTTAAATATGCTTGTTAATACTACTACTACTACTACTACTTAATAATAATAACAATAATAATAATAATAATAATACTAATAATAATAATAATAATAATAATAATAATAATAATAATATATAATAATAATAATAATAATAATAATAATAATAATAATAATAATATTATTATTATTATTATTATTATTATTGTTATTATTATTATTATTTATCTATAGGGAAGTGGAAAAGAATGCTTTCTCCTTAAGCCATGCGTGTCGTAAGAGGTAAACTAAAAAGGGGTCGGAGACGGCGTGTGTGTTAAAAATTAATATTATCATAATTATTATTATTATTATTATTATTATTATTATTATTATTATTATTATTATTATTATTATTATTTTTATTATTATTATTATTATTATTATTATTATTATTATTATTATTATTATTATTATTATTATTATTATTATTATTATTATTATTATTATTATTATTATTATTATTATTATTATTATTATTATTATTATTATTATTATTATTATTATTATTATTATTATTATTATTCATACCATTCATTCCATTATAAAAATTATTATTTGTTGTAAAAATACGTTCTGTGGGTTATAATAATAAAAATAAGAATATTACTTATTACATACATTTTTGTTAAGTTGGTTTGCATTTGTAAAGGTTATATTTCGGATAAATGGGAGAAAAACTAATTTTGATTAGTAAATTTAATAAGGTAACCCAACTCAACAAAAAACAAATGGAACCAAGACAAGTCGAGGAAAAAAAAAGTCGTTTGGTTATGCAGAATAACTTTAGGTTAACTTATTTAAGCAAAAAGTCTTTTCCAATGGGAATTAAGTTTAAATATCTCTGTTGTACATCTCACTTAGCACCAGATAATTTACATAATAAAAATAGGCAGGCGTAAAGTAACCATTGACCATTATCCTTATTATTATTATTATTATTATTATTATTATTATTATTATTATTATTATTATTATTATTATTATTATTATTATTATTATTATTATTATTATTATTATTATTATTATTATTATTATTATTATTATTATTATTATTATTATTATTATTTATTATTTATTATTATTATTTATTATTATTATTATTATTATTATTATTATTATTATTATTATTATTATTATTATTATTATTATTATTATTATTATTATTATTATTATTATTATTATTATTATTATTATTATTATTATTATTATTATTAGTAGTAGTAGTAGTTAGATTATTATTATTATTATTATTATTATTATTATTATTATTATTATTATTATTATTATTATTATTATTATTATTATTAGTATTATTATTATTATTATTATTATTATTATTATTATTATTACTATTATTTATAATTATTATTATTATAAGTGTGAGAAATTATGAGGGAGGGGAAGTTTTCACAAGCATAATCTTGGATTAACCTTTCACCACATAACTGGGTAGAACTCTTGACACAAACAATGGCTAACTTACTAATGTTGATGTACCTGAGAGTCACATGAGACTTTACAAACAATGGGTCTCAACAATGTCCTTCCTTCACTGCCCACCGTCTCAGCTCCCCAACATACTTCGGCACCTTAGATTAGGAACAGATGGTTCCTGAATATTTATTGTGAAAATTTAAGTCAGTAAACCTGGCAAATGTAGTGGGCTGTATGATTAGGAAAAAAGTTGTGACTTGGCTCAAGACTATTAGTCTATTATTTTTCACACAATTATAATTTATTAATATTGTTACAATAATTAGAATCACAAGTTGCACATGGGTGATATATCCTATCGCCTCCTAACAGGAAGGCAAAGCTAATATTGACCAATAACTATTTACTTATTGTGTGGTTTTACACCCCCTTATAAAGAGGCGAAATTAAACTAATGCAATTCACACAGTGATTCATTTCCTCATATAGTTACCACTGCGTCTCGTTTTTCATCATTATCAGCATGATACCTGGAGAGGGTTTCGGGGGTCAACGCCTCAGCGGCTCTTTCTGAGACCAGGCCTAGTGGTGGATCATGGTCTGATCAACCAGCCTAGAGAGAACAAGCGATTTGAAGAGAATCATCATGGGCTTGGCGTCCCTAGTTTTGAAGTTTCTCATTACCCATCTATCATTTTCCTAGCAGATGCGTTAGATACATTATTGTGGTCTTCGAAGGCGAGATCCTCTGACATTATCACTCCCAGGTCCTTCACATTACTTTTTCGCTCTATTTTATGGTTATAATTTGTCGTATACCCTGATACAGTGCTAATTTCCTCGAGTTTTCCATATCTGATTAGATGAAATTTCTCTTCAATGAACTTCATTTTTTTTATTCGGACAATTATAACATATCTGGACCCTTCCAGATGTATTTTATCTTCACACATTTTGTAGAAGATTATTTTTGCCTTTACTATTTCCATGGGCCTCGATGGCACCCGATTATATTATGCAACAATCTTTAGTCTAATGTTCACGTTATGTCATTTTGATGTTATCTCACACATTTATTTAAATTCAGCGACACTTACAGGAGTGTAATACAATTTTCACACCAGAATATTAATTTCTTCTAAATTACAACAATTTCACCTCACTTAATCCACTCCTTACAGTATATAAGGAAATTATAGGGAATATAGGTTCTCATATGAGTTACTTATCACCTTTCAAAAGTCACACCAATATTACACACCCCTATTACTTTATATAAATATTATTATCCCAATCAATTACCACACACAAATCACACGAAAATTATAAAAAAAATCCACATTGCAGTCCGGGGGAGGTAGTTGTAGACAATTTAAATCGCTCCTTCGTCTGTGCGTTGATTCCAGGCAGCTCGATCTTGAGTTGGTATTCTCCTAGTAGGTATCACTGCAACTTCTTCATCTTGAATCTCTTGCTCAGAGCTGTCTTCAGTTACACTCTTCATGTCACTTAGAAAGTTATTTTTCCATTTGCTGCACACCATTTAATTCTAAGGTAATTAATTTATTAATAGTATGTAGACTTTCCTGTCCATGAGAGCACACGGATATTCCTAACATCTTCTGAGTCTGGGTATAACACTTTGCTCAGTGGCCACAATGTTCGATGCCTGGTTGAATGTTCTGTCTATTCAGAGTTTCTGAAGCACCCTGAAAGTTTTTAATAAGAATTTAACTCTTTAAATTTATCATGCAATGATTCTGCATAATTATAATCTTCATCACGTTCTCCTGAAGAATCCCTGTAGATTGCTGCAGCCTCCAATTTTTGCCCACATATTAAATGAGGTGTTAATATATCCACATCAGGAGGGAACGATTATTTATTCTATTTTCTCCAAACTGATTATTTTCCTGCGTAGCACCTTCCCTAGACATCTCTTTACTGTTCCAATAATTGGTTCATAAGAACCACCCAGCCAATGAGTTCTAGGGGAGATATATTTGCAGACGCATCCTCGCTGGGCTAACAGAGACTGAACATTAATATTGCCCTGTCTGTAACTCCATCAAATATTGTGCACCCACTACAAAATCAGTGGCATTATCTGAAATAATTACTCTTGGGCAGGATCTAGCTACAAATTTTCAAAACTGTTGTATAAACTGCTCAGCAGACAAGTCTTGTGTTAGCGGTACAAGAGAATAAACAAACTTTCATGGGAAACACCATCAGCACGATATAGACAATTATATTATATATCTGGACCCTTCCATATGTATTTAATCTTCACTTATTTTTTAGAAGACTATTTTTGCTGATACTATTTGTATCGGCCTCGATGACAACCAATTAAATCAGGAAATACTCGTTAGCTCAATGTTAACTTGATGCCATTTTGATGTTCTCTCAAACGTTTATCGTATACACATATACATATTTATTTAAATTCAGAGACATTGCTAGGTGTCTAAAATAACAAAAAGGCACAATACCGTGACTGGAACAATACACACACAACCCGCACATATAAAAGGGAGGAGCTTACGACGACGTTTCGGCCCGACTTGGACCATTTACAAAGTCACACTAACACACAAAGACGGGGGAAGGGGTATTTATAGGCAGGCAGACAGGGGAGGGTACCAGAGAGTGGGGTAATAATAGAGTAAGTAGTGGAAGTGGTAGTAGTAGTAATAGTAGTAGTGGAGACAGTCATATTCTAGAGGAGCACTGCAATGAGGCTAGCGGCCCGCAAGGGTGGGACGAGAACACAGAGGGAGGAAAGGCGAATAAAATAAAGGACAAATACAAGGCAAAAGAAAAGAAGTCTAGGTGTCTAATATATTTTTCTTATAATACATTTTTCTTCTAAAATAAAACAATTTCACCTCACGTAATCAACTCCATACATTATAAAATAAAATAATCGAGAATATAGGTTCCCATATGAGTTACTTATAACCTTTCAAAAGTCGCACCAATATTACACACCTACGTATATTATATAATCATTATTATCCCCACCACTTCTTCTTCTTCTTCTTCTTCTTCTTCTTCTTCTTCTTCTTCTTCTTCTTCTTCTTCTTCTTCTTCTTCTTCTTCTTCTTCTTCTTCTTCTTCTTCTTCTTCTTCTTCTTCTTCTTCTTCTTCTTCTTCTTCTTCTTCTTCTTCTTCTTCTTCTTCTTCTTCTTCTTCTTCTTCTTCTTCTTCTTCTTCTTATTATTATTATTATTATTATTATTATTATTATTATTATTTACACATCGGCCGTTTCCCATTGAGGCAAGGTGACCCGAGAAAGAAGAAACACGTCCATCATCCCTCACACAATCATTGTCTTGTATTAATATTGGTAGAATTACCGACAATATGTTAAGTAAAAGGACACAAATGCAACTAATGTGACATTTTATTGTGGCAATGTTTCGCTCTCCAGGAGCTTTTTCAAGCCGTTAAAAGCGATACATGGACACAGAGGGTATATATATACTCTCAAAGTGAGGTGTAATACTAGTGGTGGTAGAAGTAGTAGTGATATAAGTTGTAGTAGTAGTTGTAATACAATAAAGTAGAACAATCAACTTGCACATGAGTAAACAATTACTTGGGTAGTGTAAAAATAGTTTAGACAAATACTTCTGCTGGAGGTTGGAATAGAGAAGGCCTGCAGCAGTGTTCCACATCTACGATGTGCTTGTGTAGAATAAGCATGAGAGACTATGTGATGGTAGGGTTTACTGTTTTCAGGAGAATTCTTGCTAAGACTTCAGATAATGGTGAAGCTGCCTTTGTTTTGTTTAATTGTGTTAGAAAAACAGCGATAAGTGCTGATTCAAGGCACTTGCGTCTGCGGAAATTAGTTTCTTTTATTACTAGTCGGGCGTCTTTAAATTTCATGAGATGATTGTTGGAATTTCGGTGTTGTACGCAGGCGTTGTTCAGGTTATCGTTCCTACATGCATTAATGTGTTCATTGAGGCGTGTTTCGAGGTTTCTTGCTGTTTCTCCTACATAAATTCTGTCGCAGCCTCCACAGGGTATAGTGTAGACCCCTGCGTTGACCGGTTCATGGCGCTTGGATTTTGTCCTGGTTAGATCCTTTATAGAAGTGCTGGAAGCGATGGCGACTCTAGTGTTAGCTTGTGCAAATACTTTAGAAATGTTGGATGCAACCTGGCTGTTGGGAAGAATTATAACTTTGTTTGGACTGGTGTTGACGCGTGGGGAATTAATGATCTGAAGAGCTCTTTTCTTGGAATCTTTGATGAAAAAGGAAGGAAAATGTAAATCAGTGAAGGTTTGGTGAATGTATGTACATTCCTCGTCAAGAAACTCAGGACTATAAATTCGGTAAGCTCTTAGGAAAAGTCCGATGATGATACCTCTTTTGGTCTTAGTATCTTGACTGGAATAGAAGTGTGTGAGATCATTTTTATTTGTAGGTTTCTGGTAAACTTGAAATCATAGGTTGTTATCTACTTTGTGGATGAGGACGTCTAGAAAGGGTAGCTTGTCATTGGACTCTTCTTGTCATTGGACTCTTCCAGTAAAGTCACCACAGCCAACCTCCAACAGAATATTCAACTCAATCGCAAACTTCAGTACCTCTGCAATAATAGTCGATGGAAGGAAATGGGAAGAGAATTCTTGATAAATAACTTATCATCACTCACCTTAACCCTTTACAGGGCACTCCCTGGAAAATGATAATTTTGAAATGTATTTCATATGAGTGGATAGAGTAGTTCAATGTAAGGATAATGAGCCCATATAATTGAAATTCTAAAGATAACTTTTCGCGCAATTGCCAATATTCGAGGACCGTAAAAATACGGTCCCGCCCGGTAAAGGGTGTCAAATTCTGAATGTTGCAAATTTACCGAGAAACAAGCGCTCAGTCTGGGTCTCAAATTTACCACTAACATACGAAAATAAACTATCAACTGAATTTAGTAACCAGAAACCACAGACACAGTGATAGCAACTTCCAGAAGGGTTATATACAGGGCATTCTCACTGCAGCTAATCTTCCCAGGCGTTATATCAATGCTCTGAAGGGCCTTGCCAATGACCCAAATATTATCGTCACCACCGCCGACAAAGGAGGTGGAGTCGTCATACTCAACACCAGTGAATACAACACCAAAATGATGGACCTTTTGAATGACCAATCCACATACGAACCCATCAACACACAACAATAAGAAACACTCACTAAAGATTTCCTATATAAAACCAGACAAATACTGAAACGCACCAGTGAAGGAAAGAAACTTCTGTACTTGATACCCAGTAACCCTAAACCAGCACACATGTATGGCTTACCCAAGACCCATAAGCATAATATTCCTCTCAGACCAGTCACATCAGGTATAGGCAGTGCACCACACAAACTAGCCGGAGTTCTTGCCAAACATCTTTCCTGCCTTCTGGGGACCATCAGCCCCGCTCATCTTAAACATTCAGGCTACCTTCTCAACCGCATCCGAAATCTCTCCATTCGAAACAAGAAACTAAGAAGTTTGGACGTGACTTCCCACTTCACTAAAGTACCTACCACACAAGCCATCGAGGTACTACGACGTAAAGTCAATCAGGACCTCAACCTTCCTCTACCTCCCGGAGATTTTGTTGACCTTATTGAACTCTGTGTTAATTTCAACTGTTTTTCTTTCAATAACAGGCTCTACAAACAAACATACGGCATGGGAATGGGGTCCCCCATCAGTGCCGTCTTAGCCAACTTGTATATGGAACACCTAGAGGCTGAACACTTAGCCAACATCATCCCCTCAAGCGTCAGTTGGTTACGTTACGTGGACGACGTCCTCGTAATAACTCCCAAGCGTTTTGATGTACGGAATCTTCAGGCAAGGCTCAACGCAGTTGAACCGGCGATCCAGTTTACACTAGAAGAAGAGTCCAATGACAAGCTACCCTTTCTAGACGTCCTCATCCACAAAGTAGATAACAACCTAAGATTTCAAGTTTACCGGAAACCTACAAATAAAAATGATCTCACACACTTCTATTCCAGTCAAGATACTAAGACCAAAAGAGGCATCATCATCGGATTTTTTCTAAGAGCTTACCGAATTTGTAGTCCTGAGTTTCTTGACGAAGAATGTATATACATTCACCAAGCCTTCACTGATTTACATTTTCCTTCCTTTTTCATCAAAGATTGCAAGAAAAGAGCTCTTCAGATCATTAATTCTCCACGCGTCAACACCACTCCAAACAAAGTTAAAATTCTTCCCAACAGCCAGGTTGCATCCAACATTTTTAAAGTATTTGCACAAGCAAACACTAGAGTCGCTATCGCTTCCAGTACTTTTATAAAGGATCTAACCAGGACAAAATCCAAGCACCTTGACCCGGTCAACGCAGGGGTCTACACTATACCCTGTGCAGGCTGCGACACAATTTATGGTAAATTAGACACATATGCAACACTTGGGTATCTTTATTGAGGAAACTTTTCGCCACACAGTGGCTTCATCAGTCCATACAAAGGAGAATCGTGAAGAACAGGAGGAGTGTGAGGTTGTCAGGCCCTCAATCTTGAGTCGATGTTGTCAGTCCATCAATCTTGAATAGAATAACAGCATATGAGCAGAGGAAGCTTATATACTGTAGACAGGAGAGGTGCAGCAGTTGTAGGAGGTGTCACATTTGTTCAATGTGGAAGTAGGTCGTGCTCAAGGAATAGGCAAGCGAAGAAATCCCTGTATTAAGATACCAAGATGTTGCAGTGTCAGACAGGATGTGAATGAATGGTTCAGAGAACCGACGAGTTGGTAAATTAGACACATATGCAACACTTGGGTATCTTTATTGAGGAAACGTTTCGCCACACAGTGGCTTCATCAGTCCATACAAAGGAGAATCGTGAATAACAGGAGGAGTGCGAGGTTGTCAGGCCCTCAATCTTGAGTCGATGTTGTCAGTCCATTCATTCATATCCTGTCTGACACTGCAACATCTTGGTATCTTAATACAGGGATTTCTTCGCTTGCCTATTCCTTGGGCACGACCTACTTCCACATTAAACAAATGTGACACCTCCTACAACTGCTGCACCTCTCCTGTCTACAGTATATAAGCTCCCTTTGCTCATATGCTGTTATTCTATTCAAGATTGATGGACTGACAACATCGACTCAAGATTGAGGGCCTGACAACCTCACACTCCTCCTGTTCTTCACAATTCTCCTTTGTATGGACTGATGAAGCCACTGTGTAGCGAAACGTTTCCTCAATAAAGATACCCAAGTGTTGCATATGTGTCTAATTTAAAATAAGAACATAAGAATGGAGGAACACTGCAGAAGGCCTACTGGCCCATACAAGGCAGTCCTTATCAAAACCACCACTACCTAAGAATTTACTCCTGTACTCACGACACTAATCAAATCCAGCCCCTCCCACTCATATATTTGTCCAATCTCTTTTTAAAGCCACCCAAGGTCCTAGCCTCTATCACCCTAATCGGAAGATTGTTCCACGCATCTACAACTCTGTTCGAAAACCAGTACTTGCCTATGTCCTTTCTAAATCTAAATTTATCCAATTTAAATCCGTTATTTCTCGTTCTTACTTGGTTCGATATCCTCAGTATTTTAATAATATCTCCTTTGTTTATGTCCATCATCCACTTGTACACCTCGATGATATCTCCCCTCATTCTACGTCTCTCCAGAGAGTGGAGATTCAATGCTCTAAGTCTATCTTCATACGGGAGATTTCTTATACTGTAAATCATTTTAGTCATTCTTCTTTGTATGTTCTCCAATGAATCTATATCCATCCTGTAGTAAGGAGACCAAAACTGAGCTGCATAATCCAAATGAGGTCTCACTAGTGATGTATAGAGCTGTAAAATAACTTTTGGACTTCTGTGTCTTATACTTCTTGAAATAAATCCTAGTAATCTGTTAGCCTTATTGCGCACACTTAGGCACTGTTGTCTTGGCTTTAGATTTCTGCTTACCATGACTCCCAAGTCTTTTTCACATTCTGTATGATCAAGCTCAACTTCACCTAGTTTATAAATTCGAGGGATATTTTCATTACCAACGACTAGCACCTTACACTTGTCCACATTGAACTTCATCTGCCACTTTTCAGACCAAGACATTAATTTATCCAAATCCTCCTGGAGTTCACTGTTATCCTCCTCAGAATGAATTATACGGCCTATTTTTGTATCATCAGCAAATTTACTCATGTCACTTGCAATTCCTTCATCAAGGTCATTAATGTAAATTATGAACAACAATGGGCCCAAAACTGATCCTTGTGGAACGCCACTAGTGACAAATCCCCATTCAGATTTGACCCCATTAATGGAAACTCTCTGCTTTCTATTGGTAACTTTATTGCTAGAACTTTACCTCCTATACCATGAGCTGCCACCTTTCTTAAGAGTCTCTTGTGAGGTACTCTATCGAAGGCCTTACTGAAATCCAAGTAAACTATATCATATTCTTTATCACTGTCTACTGCCTCAAATGTTTTATTGAAAAACGTCAGTAAATTTGTCAGGCAGGAACGACCTCTCGTAAACCCATGCTGAGATTCATTAATCAAATTATGTTCTTCAAGGTGACTTCTGATAATATCAGCTATAATTGATTCTAATAATTTGCCTACTATAGACTCGTCGGTTCTCTGAACCATTCATTCACATCCTGTCTGACACTGCAACATCTTGGTATCTTAATACAGGGATTTCTTCGCTTGCCTATTCCTTGGGCACGACCTACTTCCACATTGAACAAATGTGACACCTCCTACAACTGCTGCACCTCTCCTGTCTACAGTATATAAGCTCCCTCTGCTCATATGCTGTTATTCTATTCAAGATTGATGGACTGACAACATCGACTCAAGATTGAGGGCCTGACAACCTCACACTCCTCCTGTTCTTAACGATTCTCCTTTGTATGGACTGATGAAGCCACTGTGTGGCGAAACGTTTCCTCAAAAAAGATACCCAAGTGTTGCATATGTGTCTAATTTACCAACTCGTCGGTTCTCTGAACCATTCATTCACGACACAATTTATGTAGGAGAAACAGCAAGAAACCTCGAAATACGCCTCAATGAACACATTAATGCATGTAGGAACGATAACCTGAACAACGCCTGCGTACAACACCGAAATTCCAACAATCATCTCATGAAATTTAAAGACGCCCGACTAGTAATAAAAAAAACTAATTTCCACAGACGCAAGTGCCTTGAATCAGCACTTATCGCTGTTTCTAACACAATTAAATAAAACAAAGGCATGTGAATGAATGGTTCAGAGAACCGACGAGTTGGTAAATTAGACACATATGCAACACTTGGGTATCTTTATTGAGGAAACGTTTCGCCACACAGTGGCTTCATCAGTCCATACATAGGAGAATCGTGAAGAACAGGAGGAGTGTGAGGTTGTCAGGCCCTCAATCATGAGTAGATGTTGTCAGTCCATCAATCTTGAATAGAATAACAGCATATGAGCAGAGGAAGCTTATATACTGTAGACAGGAGAGGTGCAGCAGTTGTAGAGGTGTCACATTTGTTCAATGTGGAAGTAGGTCGTGCCCAAGGAATAGGCAAGCGAAGAAATCCCTGTATTAAGATACCAAGATGTTGCAGTGTCAGACAGGATGTGAATGAATGGTTCAGAGAACCGACGAGTTGGTAAATGTTGCATATGTGTCTAATTTACCAACTCTCGGTTCTCTAGAGAACTTTCATCACATCCTGCTTCTACATGCACATCGAGTATCTGTGAAACAGGGAGTTTCTTCAGCGCCTATTCTGAGAGACAGTTCCACATTTGAACAAATGTGACACTCTACAATGTGCACTTTACTGTCACAGTAATAAGCTCTTGCTCATTGCTATTCTGTTCAAGATTGATGGACTGCACATCTACCAGATGAGGGCTAACCCACACTCCTCCTGTTCTTAGATCTCATGTATGACTGATGAAGCACTGTGTGAACGTTTCTCAAAAAGATACAATGTTGCATATGTGTCTAATTTACCAACTCGTCGGTTCTCTGAACCATTCATTCACATCCTGTCTGACACTGCAACATCTTGGTATCTTAATACAGGGATTTCTTCGCTTGCCTATTCCTTGGGCACGACCTACTTCCACATTGAACAAATGTGACACCTCCTACAACTGCTGCACCTCTCCTGTCTACAGTATATAAGCTTCCTCTGCTCATATGCTGTTATTCTATTCAAGATTGATGGACTGACAACATCTACTCATGATTGAGGGCCTGACAACCTCACACTCCTCCTGTTCTTCACGATTCTCCTATGTATGGACTGATGAAGCCACTGTGTGGCGAAACGTTTCCTCAATAAAGATACCCAAGTGTTGCATATGTGTCTAATTTACCAAAACAAAGGCAGCTTCACCATCTCTGAAGTCTTAGCAAGAATCCTCCTGAAAACAGTAAACCCTACCATCACATAGTCTCTCATGATTATTCTATACAAGCACATCGTAGATGTGGAACACTGCTGCAGGCCTTCTCTATTCCAACCTCCAGCAGAAGTATTTGTCTAACCTATTTTTACACTACCCAAGTAATTGTTTACTCACGTGCAAGTTGATTGTTCTACCTTATTGTATTATTACTACTACTACAACTTATATCACTACTACTTCTACCATCACTAGTATTACACCTCACTTTGAGAGTATATATATACCCTCTGTGTCCATGTATCGCTTGTAACGGCTTGAAAAAGCTCCTGGAGAGCGAAACGTTGCTACAATAAAATGTCACATTAGTTGCATCTGTGTCCTTTTACTTAACAAATCATTGTCTTGACAAAGGGGTACTGATACTTCAGTTAAAAAACTGCAACATATCACAACCCGTAATTCAGAGTGTAGGCATTGTAATTCCCACCTCCAGGACTCAAATCCGGCTAAACAGTTTCTCTGAATCCCTTCATAAATGTTACTTTGCTCACACTCCAACAGCATGTTTGCCTCCACTCGCTCCTATCTAAGATGTTCACACACATGCTTCCTGGATGTCTAAACCCCTCACACACAAAACCTGCTTTACCCCCTCTCTCCAACCTTTCATAAGAACATAAGAACATAAGAATGGAGGAACACTGCAGAAGGCCTACTGGCCCATACAAGGCAGGTCCATATCAAAACCACCACTACCTAAGAATTTATTCCCGTACTCACGACACCAATCAAACCCAGCCCCTCCCACTCATATATTTGTCCAATCTCTTTTTAAAGCCACCCAAGGTCCTAGCCTCTATCACAGTACTCGGAAGATTGTTCCACGCATCTACAATTCTGTTCGAAAACCAGTACTTGCCTATGTCCTTTCTAAATCTAAATTTATCCAATTTAAATCCGTTATTTCTGGTTCTTACTTGGTTCGATATCCTCAGTATTTTATTAATATCTCCTTTGTTTATGCCCATCATCCACTTGTACATCTCGATGATATCTCCTCTCATTCTACGTCTCTCCAGAGAGTTGAGATTCAACGCTCTAAATCTATCTTTATACGGGAGATGTCTTATACTGTAAATCATTTTAGTCATTCTTCTTTGTATGTTCTCCAATGAATCTATATCCATCCTAGGACGACCTTTACCCCACTTTCCCTCAACTACTGATTTATACGCCCTCCGAATAATTCTATTTTGTTTTCTTCTCTAAATGTCCGAACCACCTCAACAACCCCTCTTCAGCCATCTAGTAACGCAGCACCTCCCTTTATTATACAAGCTATGGATTCTTTGCATAATATTCACACCACACATTGCCTTTAGATACATCTTTACTGCCTCCAGCCTTCTTATTGTTGCAACATTCACCACTCGTTGTTCACACCCATATAAGATTATATATAACGTTTATTGTTTCCACAGATTCCTGGGTGCACCACTCACCTTTTTTTCCTTGCTAATTCTATGAATTAGAAAGGTGAATACACATACTGTCATGCAGTGTCAATATCAAATTTAAGTAGGTTCAAAATTATGACTGGAATCTGATTTAAACCCTCGCTTCAATGACAGCCCATTTTGTTACGTTATAAAATGATCTTCTGCAGTACACATATCCGAAATGTTCACCAAATATTTTTTTTCAATTGCATTAGGACGATTAAAGATAATTATGAGATACTTGGTTTGATTTAATCATTATTAGACCCACTGGATGCCGGATTACCAAATGCTAAAAGTTACGTAATGAATGAAATCAAAATAACTAGCAAATCATAAATTAAACATTCGTAGGGAGATTTAGAAGACTTTCGGTAAATTCTAGGCATTTAACCTGATAAAGGACAAGGACGGACCATAATGTTCTTTAAAATTTCCTCTGAAATGCTGGTTATTTGCAACAAAGTGCAGATTTTTGCAATGAGAACAGTCCCAGTGCTAAAGAGATTTGAAAAGATTCAGTGGTGTAGCAGGAGGGTGGGGGAGCAATAATTGGGAAAGATTCTTTCAGAAGTAATGATACTTAGGTATGTACTTAGCTTCAGAGAGGTCATTCATGAATTGGAAGGAACTTCAAAAGTAATTTTACGGATGAAACAGACTCCAAATAATGCTTTATGTAGTGGTTTGAAAAGGATCAAGAACCTAAGAGGGAGTGAACTAAGTAGATTCCTTAGACTGGCGAATAAAAAGAACGAGTAAGAATCTGTCATATCCACAGTAACACAAACACACTCACACAAACACACCCTCACACACACACACACACACACACACACACACACACACACACACACACACACAATCACACACACACACACACAAGCACACACACACACACACACACACACACACACAACACACACACACACACACACACACCACACACACACACACACACCACACACACACACACACACACACACTGGAACACGTGCATACAAAGTGCAGGGAGGAATTGGAGAAGTTTGTACTAAGGGGCAACAGAAACAACGGGAAGACCAGAGTGATCCCATGGTTTACCAGGTGTGGAGAGGCCAGTGCCAAGTGTGCTTCAGTATGGAAAATGTACGAAAGGCAAAGGAACCAGGAAAACAGCAAAAAATGAAAATGGGTGGTTTAGGAGAGAAGACCAACGTTAATACGAGAACTACATATCATCAAAAACCAATCTGATCCATAGTTGTTATACAGCCACATCAGGAGGAAAACACAAGTTTTACCTATTCGGCCCAACATATATATATATATATATATATATATATTATATATATATATATATATATATATATATATATATATATATATATATATATATATATGTGCCGATTAGGTAAACTCAGATTTTAAATAGCAACGCTCACCTGCCATATAAGACAAGTGAAAATTTGTATGCAATATTTCGCCAAAACATTCTGAACATAATGAAAAATATTTCATTGTGTTGTTTATTCTTAAATTCAGTTAACGTATCTAAAATATATTTAGTTGTTAGCTATATTGCGCTTGTTGTAAAAGTTAGGAGGTTTTCAAGTTTCTGGTACAAATTAAAATTTTACATTAACATAAATGAAAAAATATATCTTTAATATATCTTATACGTTTAAAGATATATTTTTTTCATTTATGTTAATGTAAAATATATAATTTTGTACCAAGAGAAACTTTGAAAACCTACCTAACCTTATTACAACAAGCGCAATTTAATTTAGCCTAACCAACTACATATATTTTAGATACGTTAACATTAATTTAATAATAAACAAACACAATGAAATATATTTTTCGTTATGTTCAGAATGATTTTGACGAAATTATTGCATACACAAATTTTCACTTGTCTTATATGGCAAGATGAGCGTTGCTATTTAAGCCAAAATCGCAAGTTTTACCTAATCGGCACGACATATATATATATATATATATATATATATATATATATATATATATATATATATATATATATATATATATATATATAAAGACAGACAGACAGACTGACAAATATACAGACTGACAGACAGAGACAGATGAAGCGAGACAGATTTTCTCATCTTTGATTTACTCCTAGGACTGAAGGTTGAGTGAGTCGAAGAAGTAAATGACGCGGTGGACTCTAGTGTTGTTGTTGGTGCTTAGTCTTCCCCATGGTATGTATTACTAGTTTATCCTTTATGTATCTATTGTTATTGTTATTAATAAAGTAGCGAACACTGCTTTATTAATAATTATTATTTTACCTTGAGTTGGGTAATGAAAATAATTGTAGCTAATAATTGTTTAGTAATCGTCTGGATTTGTGCTCATATTATAATTTCAGTTACGAATGTCTTAGTAAGCTATAACTGGTTAATTGTGTTTTCTGCTGAATAAGTAGAGTGAATTTTTTTATAGATTATAAGTAATATTATATGTACTTAAAATGCCCTAACCTGAGAGACGGATTACATCAATTCCATCTTTCCACTGTCCATCTCTTTTTCTGTATTGGACTGATAAAGCCAAGAGATGGGGAAACGTTTCCGCAATAATGATGCCTAAGTGTCTCTCATATAGTTGATATTTTCTATACCATAAAGCAGAATTTATAAAAAAAAAATTAGGCTACGTTAAGTTTGGTTAGGTGAGGATTTAACACTTTTGTCAATGAAAATATATATATATATTAAATGCAGGTCAGGTCGAGCCCTGGCCTGCCGCAGTTTGGTAAATGTTTCAATACCACTTGCTTCATGGTTTCATTGCTATATACATACATACAGTTAGGGTAAGATATAAACAACTATTGGAGGATAGATGGGCTAGTGAGAGTGTAGGCAATGGGGTCGAAAATGTATGGGGTAGATTTAAAAATGTAGTGTTAGAGTGTTCAGCAGAAGTTTGTGGTTACAGGCGAGTGGGTGGGAGGAAGAGGAGCGATTGGTGGAATGATGATGTAAAGAGAGTAGTAAGGAGAAAAAGTTAGCATATGAGAGGTTTTTACAAAGTAGAAGTGATGCAAGGAGGGAAGAGTATATGGAGAGAAAAGAGAGGTTAAAAGAGTGGTGAAGCAATGTAAAAAGAGAGCAGATGAGAGATGGGTGAGATGTTATCAGCAAATTTTGTTGAAAATAAGAAAAGTTTTGGAATGAGATTAATAAGTTGAGGAAGCCTAGAGAACAAATGGATTTGACAGTTAAAAATAGGAGAGGAGAGTTATTAAATGGAGAGTTAGAGGTATCGGGAAGATGGAGAGAATATTTTGAGGAGTTGTTAAATGTTGATGAAGACAGGGAAGCTGTGATTTCGTGTGTAGGGCAAGGAGGAATAACATCTTGTAGGAGTGTGGAAGAGCCAGTTGTGAGTGTAGGGAAGTTCGTGAGGCAGTGGGTAGAATGAAAGGGGTAAGGCAGCTGGGATTGATGGGATAAAGATAGAAATGTTAAAAACAGGTGGGGATATAGTTTTGGAGTGGTTGGTGCTATTATTTAATAAATGTATGGAAGAGGGTAAGGTACCTAGGGATTGGCAGAGAGCGTGTATTGTTCCTTTGTATAAAGGCAAAGGGGACAAAAGAGAGTGCAAAAATTATAGGGGAATAAGTCTGTTGAGTGTACCTGGTAAAGTGTATGGTAGGTGTTATTATTGAAAGAATTAAGAGTAAGACAGAAAGTAGGATAGCAGATGAACAAGGGGGCTTTAGGAAAGGTAGGGGGTGTAGACCAAGTGTTTACAGTGAAACATATAGGTGAACAGTATTTGGATAAGGGTAAAGATGTTTTTGTGGCATTTATGGATTTGGAAAAGGCGTATGATAGGGTAGATAGGGGGGCAATGTGGCAGATGTTGCAGGTGTATGGAATAGGAGGAAGGTTACTGAAAGCAGTAAAGAGTTTTTATGAGGATAGTGAGGCTCAGGTTAGAGTGTGTAGGAGGGAAGGGGACTATTTCCCAGTAAAAGTGGGCCTTAGACAAGGATGTGTGATGTCACCGTGGTTGTTCAATATATTTATAGATGGGGTTGTAAGAGAAGTGAATGCGAGGGTCTTGGCAAGAGGTGTTGGGCTAAAAGATAAAGAAGCAAATACAAAGTGGGAGTTGCCACAGTTGCTTTTTGCTGATGACACTGTGCTTTTGGGAGATTCTGAAGAGAAGTTGCAGAGGTTGGTGGATGAATTTGGTAGGGTGTGTAAAAGAAGAAAATTGAAAGTGAATATAGGAAAGAGTAAGGTGATGAGGATAACAAAAAGAATAGGTGACGAAAGATTGATATCAGATTGGAGGGAGAGAGTATGGAGGAGGTGAATGTATTCAGATATTTGGGATTGGACATGTCGGCGGATGGGTCTATGAAGGATGAGGTGAATCATAGAATTGATGAGGGAAAAGGGTGAGTGGAGCACCTCGAGTCTGTGGAGACAAAGAACCTTGTCCATGGAAGTAAAGAGGGGAATGTATGAGAGTATAGTTATACCAACGCTCTTATATGGGTGTGAAGCATGGGTGATGAATGTTGCAACGAGGAGAAGGCTGGAGGCAGTGGAAATGTCATGTCTGAGGTCAATGTGTGGTGTGAATATAATGCAGAGAATTCGGAGTTTGGAAATTAGGAGGAAGTGCGGATTACCAAAACGATTGTCCAGAGAGCTGAGGAGGGGTTGTTGAGGTGGTTTGGACATGTAGAGAGAATGGAACGAGACAGAGTGACTTCGAGAGTGTATAAATCTGTAGTGGAGGGAAGGCGGGGTAGGGGTCGGCCTAGGAAAGGGTGGAGGGAGGGGTAAAGGAAGTTTTGTGTGCGAGGGCTTGGACTTCCAGCAAGCATGTGTGAGCGTATATGATAAGAGTGAATGGAGGCATATGGTTTTAATACTTGACTTGCTGTTGGAGTGTGAGCAAAGTAACATTTATGAAGGGATTCAGGAAACCGGCAGACCGGACTTGAGTTCTGGAGATGGGAAGTACAGTGCCGGCACTCTGAAGGAGGAGTGTTAATGTTGCAGTTTTATAACTGTAGTGTAAAGCACCCTCTGGCAAGACAGTGATGGAGTGAATGATGATGAAAGTTTTTCTTTTCGGGCCATCCTGCCTTGGTGGGAATCGGCCGATGTGTTAATAAAAAAAAAAAAAAAAAAAAAATATATATATATATATATATATATATATATATATATATATATATATATATATATATATATATATATATATATATATATATATATATATATATATATATATATCCTTATGTCGTGCCGAAAAGGAAAAACTGGTCAATTAGCAAGAACTCATTTAAAATTAAGTCGTTTCTAAAATTTTCTCTTATACGTTTAAAGATATATAATTTTTTCATTTATATTAATGTAAAAATTAATAATTTTGTACCACTAGAACCTTAGAAAACTTACCTTACCTTATTATGACAAGCGCAGTTTAATTTAGCTTAATCCAACTAAATATATAGTAGATACGATTTCAATTATTTAATAATAAATAAACGCAATGAAATATATATTTTTCCGTTAGTTTCAAAATGATTTTTTGCGAAATTATTACATACACAAATTTTCGCTTGCCTTATTCGGCAAGAAGAACGTTGCTATTTAAGTCAAAATAGCAAAATTTACCTATTCAGACCTCTGCAACATAATTGTCCTCAAAGAGTTGATAAGTTGTACTATGAATTGAGGAAAAATCCTCGAATTCACCTTACGAAAGAGACAAAGCAAATGCGATAGTAATTATGGACGAGGTAGATTATAGAGGAAAAATGTACATCTTAAATTTAGCCTGTAATATAAAGCGTCACCATGAATGTAACCCTAAACAAATTATATCTGAATTTCCTTCTGAATCAGAACTGCGAAAAATAAGAAAAAAATTGAAATCAAATTTAGTCACTCAACAAGATAGCCAATTTTTTTTCTGTAAGTAAAGTGATTTGGCTACTGATGCTAGTTTTGTTATAGCTTGTAATATTGCGCCAAGTTAACTACCTCACAGTCATGAAGAATTTATAAAATAAATAAATATTAGTGAACACAAAACTTAAACAGGCAATATAACAAATTTCTATCACCCGCCACACTACTGAGAGACGCATTTTTTAAATTAGTTCTACAATCACATGCTCTCGCTTCACACACGGAGCGCCCGGGTTCGATTCCCGGCGGGTGGAAACATTTCGACGTGTTTCCTTACACCTGTTGTCATGTTCACCTAGCAGCAAATAGGTACCTGGGTTGTTAGTCGACTGGTGTGGGTAGCATCCTGGGGGACAAGATTAAGGACCCCAATGGAAATAAGACAGACAGTCCTCGATGACGCACTGACTTTCTTGGGTTATCCTGGGTGGCTAACCCTCCGGGGTTAAAAATCCGAAGAAATCTTATCTTATGCTTTCAGCTTGGCACTAGATGAATCTACAGACATTCAAGATATTCCTCCAGCTAACTATATTTCTTCGCTATGTTACAAACGATGGAAATGTAAAAGAACTCTTAGACCTGATAAGCTTAAAGAAAACCACAAAATATATTGACATCAAAAATACACTTAAAGCTTTATTATCCACTGTATCATCTACCTTGTGCATTTAGTAAGCAAACACTTCAAGTTCAACAGTATCGTAAACTGTGTTTTAGAAATTAAATTTCATTCAGACAATGCAAAAACACACCGTGAATTTAGAAACCTTATAGAGGACCTGGAGCATGAAAAAAAGGCAAGTGGCCTTTTCTTCAAAAAACTAAACCGAATCTGAATTCATCTGAAGAAGTTAGTGGTTAGCGTTTAGCGTTAGCTTCTGCTAATTATTTTTCGGCCGTTTAGTGATTTAGCGTTAGCTTCCGCTAATTTTTTCGGCTGGAGCTAATTTTTTAGTTAGCGGATTAGCGGTTAGCCAAGCTATCTTTTCGGTTAGCTGTGCCCACCACTGTGTATAGAGTTTGGATTCGGTAAGTATATGCTTTTTTTTTTATTTTTTTTTAGTTGAGGCGTTTTTAAAATTCATGTTTATGTTATGAAGATTATTATATTGCAAATGATGTTATTACAGATGTTCTTGTTTATATTATTTTTTTTTGCTGTTGTTAGCAGCGTTTTTTATGTGATATTTTCAGTAATGTTTTGTTGTTGTTATATTGTAGGTGTTGTTGTTACTTTTATTTGTGCTTTTATTTTACTGTATTTTGTTTCTGATATGTATTTATTGTGTGTTATTGTAGTTATTATTGTTTACCTTGTATGTTCATAGTAATGCTAGTAGAATTTTATATACTTTTTTTTAATTTAGTGAGGAAGTTCTTTTCATTTAAGTAAAGTTTGAGTTTGTTTAGTCAGTGTTTGAATAGCGATAGTGAATGTTGTGAAAGCTTTTGTCGTTCTAAATGCTCTAAAGAGATTCTTTTTTGATAATTTCCCGAGCCTATTGTGAAGCAAAAAATATATTATTGCGCAACGAGCTAATAGTAGAAGTCTGTTGTCCTCATGAATCCAGGGATTCTATTTGAAAGTGATGTTGAAAATATCTATTGCGCTGAGGATATTGTTATTTAAGTTAATGTTAGTAGTTATAACGATGACATTGACGACTACGACGTTGTTATTGTTTGTTTCCGTTGTGCTATTGTTGTTATTTTCGTTGTTACTTTTGTTGTTTTTACTGTTATTGTTGTTGTTTTGTATTATGATTTTAAGAAATTTGTTATTCTGTGTGCTTTTGTTGTTGTTTTTCTTTTTGACAGTTTATTGTTGATGTTTTTGTTATTTTGTTATATTTGTTGTTGTCGTTATTGCACTTGTTTGATGCTGCGTTTTGCAGCAATTTTTTTTTTCATTTTGTCGCTGATTTGCATGTAGTAATTACATTGTTGATGATGTTGACATGTTTTGTTGCATCATTTTTGTTATTATTATTATTATTATTATTATTATTATTATTATTATTATTATTATTATTATTATTATTATTATTATTATTATTATTATTATTATTATTAGAGTCATTGTTGTTGATCTTTATTTGATGTTCATGATGTTGTTTCTATCTATATTATCATTGTTAATGTTGATATAATCCTGTTTTATTGCTATAACTTTGTATATTCTCTAGATATTTTTTGTTGTTGTTGATTCCCAAGACTTGGTGGGGGTTCAGACTGACAACATGTGGCAGAACTGTGAAGATAAATTAAGGCAAGGAGAGTACCATCACCAGCTTACATTTTTACACATTTTAACATACCCAGGGTTAACATACCCAGGGTTAACATACCTAGGGTTAACATATCCAGGGTTAACATACCCAGGGTTAACATACCCAGGGTTAACATACCCAGGGTTAATATACCCAGGGTTAACATACCTAGGGTTAACATATCCAGGGTTAACATACCCAGGGTTAACATACCTAGGGTTAACATACCTAGGGTTAACATATCCTGTTTTAACATACCCAGGGTTCACATACCCAGGGTTAACATCCAAAGGGTTAACATACCCAGGGTTAACATATCCAGGGATAACATACCCAGGGTTAACATACCCAGGGTTAACATACAGAGGGTTAACATACCCAGGGTTAACATATACAGGGTTAACATACCCAGGGTACATAAACACGGTTAACATAACCAGGGTTAACATATCCAGGGTTAACATACTAAGGGTTAACATATCCAGGGTTAACATACCCAGGGTTAACATATCCAGGGTTAACATACCCTTGGTTAATGAGTAAAAGTGGTCAGTTATTTACATATTATTCATTTTAGCTTAGAAATTGTTTCTTTATGTTAATATTTACCTTTTCGACCATTAAACCAGAGTTCCAACGATTTATGCATGTATGAAACCCTTCTGTATTTGTTTTAAGTGCCGCTATGCAAGATCATAGTGAGAGGGGTAACTGAGCGCGCATCTGCCCCAAGAGGAAGGATGAAGGAGCTTCCTGTGTTACAGAGAAACTCTGTAATGTTACATCTCATTACTGAAACAACATTATCACTTGGATTCATGAACCTGGTAGTACTTGCACCAGAAGACTTCGGTAGGTGAAAATACCAAAAATATGTATTTCATGAATTAATAAAGCAATAGATACATTACACAATGATCACTTTCATTATATACAAAACTAATTAATTTTTATTATTTTCGTGAAAGCAATATCAGCTTGTTAAATACAAAGTACTAACTAAAATCTCTTTAGACCATCTCTGCTCTTCACAAATGATCAAAAAACAAATTGTACAAACTAATAACCTTATTTTTTTTAAATGAACAGACGCATACGATGTTGTGAGAGGTGCTTGGTCACTGGGTGTGAGCAGTGAGATGCACCTAGATCCAGATTATGCGAGCCAAAGGGTCGGTGCTAACATCTTCAATGCTACAATCGCTGATGAGAAATACTTAAACATATATAAACGTACATCTCTCTGGTCAAGAATTGACTGGACATTCTTATACGGGAGGGAGTCTCTTCCACGACGCTCAATGGCTGTCCTGGTGGTAGGACCAGCAGACTGGGTATGCATGGCTGCAATACAGGTGAGTCTCCAGAAGAAAATAATTAACATTTAAATAGCACAATCGATATCAGATGTATTTCCATCGCTGGGGGATCCGAAGAAGGTAACTCCAGTCCCTTGTGCCTCACTGCATGCAAATCATATGGAAAATAATATCCAAATTTCTTTAATAAAAATGGTAAATTATGATATACATGGATGTATTGGAAGGCCATAGTGACTTGGGAATATTTTGAGGTGTTAAATGTTGTTGAAGAGAGGAAGACAGTGAATTCATGTATTGGGCAGAGAGGTATAACATATTTTAAGAGAAAGGAAGAGCCATATAGTATTGAGTGAAAGGAGGATCACGAGGCTGTGGATAGAATGAAAGGGGATAAAGCAGTTGGGATTGATAGAATCAAGACATAAATAATAAAAGCAGGTTAGGATATAGTTCTGGAGTGGTTGGTGCATTTGCTCAATATATAAATGAAAAGGGGGAGGGTACCTAAGGGCTGGCAGGGAGCATGCATAGTTCCTATGAATAAAAAAAGAGGAATAAAATAGAGTATAAGAATATTATTAACACTAACACATAGGCCGTTTCCCACCAAGGCAGGGTGGCCCGAAAAAGAAAAACTTTCTTCATCATTCACTCCATCACTGTCTTGCCAGAGGCATGCTTACACTACAGTTATAAAACTTCAACATTTAATTAACATAAGAAACATAAGAAACATAAGAAAGGAGGAACACTGCAGCAGGCCTGTTGGCCCATACTAGGCAGGTCCTTCACATTCCATCCCACTAACAGAATATTTGTTCAACCTAATTTTCAATGCTACCCAAGAAATAAGCTTTGATAATTTTATTTACTCATGTGCAATTCCCACTCAAATCCAACCCCTTTCACTCATGAATTTATCCAACCTAAATTTAAAACTACCCAAGGTCCTAGCTTCAATAACCCTACTAGGCAGACTGTTCCACTCATCAACTACCCTATTTCCAAACCAATACTTTCCTATATCCTTTCTAAATCTAAACTTATCTAACTTGAATCCATTATTGCGGGTTCTCTCTTGGAGAGATACCCTCAAGACCTTATTTATATCCCCTTTGTTAATACCCATTTTCCACTTGTATACCTCGAATATGTCTCCCCTCTTTCTACGTCTTACAAGTGAATGTAATTTAAGGGTCTTCAATCTTTCTTCGTAAGGAAGATTTCTAATGCTATGTATTAATTTAGTCATTCTACGCTGAATGTTTTCTAACGAATTTATGTCCATTCTGTAATATGGAGACCAGAACTGAGCTGCATAATCTAGGTGAGGCCTTACTAATGATGTATAAAGCTGTAATATAACCTCTGGACTTCTGTTGCTAACACTTCTTGATATAAATCCCAGTAATCTATTTGCCTTATTACGTACGCTTAGGCATTGCTGTCTTGGTTTAAGGTTGCTGCTTACCATTACCCCAAAGTCCTTCTCGCAATCTGTATGGCTAAGTTCTACGTTATTTAACTTATAAGTGCTTGGGTTATGGACACTCCCGAGCTTAAGAACTTTGCATTTATCTACATTGAACTGCATCTGCCATTTTTCTGACCAGGAATTGAGTTTGTCTTAATCCTCCTGTAGTTCACTGACATCTACGTCTGAATCGATTATCCTACCTATCTTCGTGGCATCAGCGAATTTGCTCATATCACTAGAAATTCCCTCGTCAAGGTCATTTATATATATTATAAACAACAACGGGCCTAAAACCGATCCCTGAGGAACGCCACTTGTTACAGATCCCCACTCCGATTTAACCCCATTTATGCACACCCTCTGCTTCCTATTGGTGAGCCATGACTCGATCCATGACAACACTTTTCCCCCAATGCCATGAGCAGCCACTTTCTTTAACAGTCTCTGATGTGGTACTCTATCAAAAGCCTTACTAAAATCCAAATAAACAATATCGAATTCTTTATCATTATCAACTGCCTCAAAAGCCTTACTGAAAAAGTTAATAAATTAGTTAGGCAGGAACGGCCCTGGTGAATCCATGCTGAGTATCATTAATCAAATTATGCCTATCGAGATGGCTTCTTATGTTATCAGCTATAATCGACTCTAGTAATTTGCCTACAATTGATGTTAGACTTATTGGGCGGTAATTTGATGGTAACGACTTGTCCCCTGCTTTAAAAATAGGAATTACATTAGCCATCTTCCACGTATCCGGCACTACACCTGTTTGAAGAGATAGGTTAAAAATGTTAGTTAAGGGTTCACAGAGTTCCATTTTGCATTCCTTAAGAACCCTTGAAAAAAGCTCATCAGGACCTGGCGATTTATTTTGCTTCAAACGATCTATCTGTTTGATAACCATTTCACTAGTGACTGTGATACTACATAATTTATCTTCTTCAGGCCCACTAAAATACCTAGTTCTTGGGATATTATTAGTGTCTTCCTGAGTGAAAACCGAGAGAAAATAATTATTAAAGATAGAGCACATTTCATTCTCTTTGTCAGTAAGATACCCATAATTATTTTTACGAGGACCTATCTTATCTCTAACTTTTGTTCTATACACCTGGAAAAAACTTTTTGGGTTAGTTTTCGAATCCCTAGCAACTTTAATTTCGTAGTCCCGTTTAGCTTTTCTTATCCCCTTTTAACATCTCTTAATGTCAATATACTGATTCATAAGATGACCCTCACCTCTTTTGATATGCCTATAAATTCCTTTCTTCTGCCCTAAAAGATATTTGAGCCTATTATTCATCCATTTTGGGTAATTTATATTCGATCTAATTTCTTTATATGGGATAAATGTTCTTTGGGCAGCCTGTATAGTGTTAAGAAAACTGTCATATTGATACCTCTCTTCGTCACCCCAGTCCACAGTTGATAAGTGTTCTCTAAGTCCATTATAATCTGCTAAACGAAAATCTGGGACCGTTACTGAATTATCCCTTCTATCATACATCCATTCAATGCTAAAGGTAATTAATTGACTTGTGGTCGCTTGAGCCGAGTTCCTCTGTAATTTCTAAATTATTAACAAGGGTTTCCTTGCTTGCCAGAACCAAGTCAAGTAGGTTATTTCCCCTTGTAGGTTCTGTTACAAACTGCTTCAAAAAGCAATCCTGAACTACTTCTAAAAAGTCGTTAGATTCTAAATTCCCTGTCAAGAAATTCCAATCAATCTGACTAAAGTTAAAGTCCCCTAGAATTACTACGTTATCGTGCCTTGTGGCCTTAACAATTTCCTCCCAAAGTAGTCTCCCTTGTTCCCTATCTAAGTTTGGAGGACGGTAAATCACGCCTAAAATCAGTTTTTCATACCCCTCTGAAAATTCTATCCAGACAGAATCTGTATGTGTTAATTCAGACTTTATACCCGTTTTTATGCAACAATTCAAATGATCACGGACATAGAGTGCCACCCCACCCCCCTTCCCGATACTTCTGTCTACTTGGAACAATTTAAAACCCTGAATGTGACATTCGGCAGGCAAGTCCCGATTTTTCATATTAAACCATGTCTCAGTTATTGCAAAAACATCAATATTACCCGTACTTGCAACTAATCTCAACTCGTCCATCTTATTCCTAGCACTACGACTATTGGTGTAATAAATATTTTAAGACCCTCCTTTCTCTTTACCCTTCCTGCTCATTTCTGTTTTTCCACTATACCTATTACTGTTCTTGTCATCTAGTGTCACTAGCTTTCCACTGTCCACCTTATTCTGCCTATTACTAGTTCTCCTAGAACTTATAATATTACTACACTGGGACTTCACTGTTTTCCCCCCAAAACCCATACCACTAACTTTAGAGTGCCGGCACTGTACTTCCCATCTCCAATAATCAAGTCCGGCCTGCCGGTTTCCCAGAAACCCTTCATAAATGTTACTTTGCCTACACTCCAACAGCACGTCAAGTCCTAAAAACCATTTGTCTCCATTCGCTAATATCTAACACGCTCACGCACGCTTGCTGGAAGTCCAAGCCCCTCGCACACAAAACCTCCTTTACCCCCTCCCTCCAACCTTTTCTAGGTCGACCCTTACCCCACCTTCCCTCCACTACAGATTTATACACTCTCGAAGTCACTCACTTTTGTTACATCCTTTCTATATGTCCAAACCATCTCAACAACCCCTTCTCAGCTCTCTGGATAATAGTTTTGGTAATCCCACAACTCCTTCTAATCTCCAAACTATGGATTCTCTGCCTCATATTCACACCACACATTGCCCTCAGACATGACATCTCTACTGCCTCCAGTCTTCCCCTTGTTGTAACATTCACAACCCATGTCTCACACTCATACAAGAGTGTTGGTATAACTATACTCTCATACATTCCCCTCTTTGCTTTCATGGATAAAGTTCTCTGTCTCCACAAGCTCCTCAATGCACCACTCACATTTTTCCCCTCGTTAATTCTATGATTCACCTCATCCTTCATATACCCATCTGCTGACACATCCACTCCCAAATATCTGAACACATTCACCTCTTCCATACTCTCTCCCTCCAATCTGATATCCAATCTTCCGTTATCTATTTGTTTTGTTATCCTCATCACCTTACTCTTTCCTATATTCACTTTTAATTTCCTTCTTTTACATACCCTACCAAACTCATCCACCAACCTCTGCAACTTCTCTTCAGAATCTCCCAAAAGCACAGTGTCATGAGCAAAGAGCAACAGTGACAACTCCCACTTTGTGTTATATTCTTTATCTTTTAACCCCACACCTCTTGCCAACACCCGAGCATTCACTTCTCTTACAACTCCCTCTATAAATATATTGAACAACCACGGTGACATCACACATCCCTGCCTAAGGCCTACTTTTACTGGGAAATAATCTCCCTCCCTCCTACATACTCTAACCTGAGCCTCACTATCCTCGTAAAAACTTTTCACCGCTTTCAATAACCTATCTCCTTTTCCATACATTTGCAACATCTGCCACATTGCCCCCCTATCCACCCTATCGTATGCCTTTTCCAAATCCATAAATGCCACAAACACCTCTTTACCCTTATCTAAATATTGTTCACCTATATGTTTCACTGTAAACACTTGGTCAACGCACCCCCTACCCTTCCTAAAGCCTCCTTGTTCATCTGCTATATTGCTCTCCGTCTTACTCCTAATTATTTCAATAATAATTCTACCATACACTTTACCAGGTATACTCAAAAGACTTATTGACTTATTACCCTATAATTTTTACACTCTCTTTTGTCCCCTTTGCCTTTATACAAAGGAACTTTGCATGCTCTCTGCCAATCCCCAGGTACCTTACCCTCTTCCATACATTTATTAAATAAAAACACTAACCACTCTAAAAATATATATCCCCACCTGCCTTTAACATTTCAATCGTGATCCCATCAATTCCAGCTGCTTTATCCCCTTTCATTCTACTCACTGCCTCACGAACTTCCCCCACACTCACAACTGGTTCTTCCTCACTCCTATAAAATGTTATTCCTCCTTTCTCTATACACGAAATCACAGCTTCCCTGTCTTCATCAACATTTAACAATTCTTCAAAATATTCCCTCCATCTTCCCGATAACTCTAACTCTCCATTTAATAATTCTCCTTTCCTATTTTTAACTGAGAAATCCATTCTTTTCCTAGGCTTTCTCAACTTATTAATCTCACTCCAAAACTTTTTCTTATTTTCAACAAAATTTGTTGATAACATCTCACCCACCCTCTCATTTGCTCTCTTTTTACATTGCTTCACCACTTTCTAAACCTCTCTTTTTCTCTCCATATACTCCTCCCTCCTTACATCACTTCTACTTTGTAAAAACCTCTCATATGCTAACTTTTTCTCTCTTATTACTCTCTTCAAATCCTCTTTCCACCAATCGCTCTTCTTCCCCCCCGCACCCACTTTCCTATAACCACAAACTTCTGCTAAACACTCTAACACTATATTCTTAAACTAACCCCATACCTCTTCTACCCCATTGCCTATACTCTCACTAGCCCATCTGTCCTCCAACAGTTGTTTATATCTTACCCTAACCGTTTCCTCCTTTAGTTTATAAATCTTCACTTCTCTCTTTCTTGCTGTTTCCATTTTCCTTGTATCCCATATACCTTTTACTCTCACCTTAGCTACAACTAAAATGTGATCTGATATATCTGTGGCCCCTCTATAAACATGTATGTTGTGAAGTCTACCCAACAGTCTTTTATCTACCAATATGTAGTCCAACAAATTACTGACATTTCGCCCTACATCATATCTTGTATATTTATTTATCCTCTTTTTCTTAAAATATGTGTTACCTATAACCAAACCCCTTTCTATACAAAGTTCAATCAAATGCTCCCCATTATCATTTACACCTGGTACCCCAAACTTACCTACCACACCCTCTCTAAACGCTTCTTCTACTTTAGCATTTAGGTCCCCTACCACGACTACTCTCTCACTTGGCTCAAAAGTTCCTACACACTCGCTTAATCTCCCAAAATCTCTCTCTCTCTCCTCTACACTCCTCTCTTCTCCAGGTGCATGCACACTTATTATGACCCACTTTTCACATCCGACCCTTATTTTAATCCACATAATCCTTGAATTTATACATTTATGTTCCCTCTTCTCTCTCCATAACTGAGCCTTCAACATTATTGCTACCCCTTCCTTAGCTCTAACTCTCTCAGATACTCCTGACTTAATCCCATTTATTTCTCCCCACTGAAACTCGCCTACCCCCTTCAGCTTTGTGTCGCTGTGGGCCAGGACATCCAACTTCTTTTCATTCATAACATTAGCAATCATCTCTTTCTTATCATCCGCACTACATCCACGCACATTCAAACATCCCAAGTTTACGAAGTTTTTCCTTATCTTGTTTTTAGTAATTTATACAGGAGAAGAGGTTACTAGCCCATTGCTCCCGGCATTTAGTCGCTTCTTACAACACGCATAGCTGACGGAGGAAGAATTCTGTTCCACTTCCCCATAGAGATAAACAGAAATAAGCAAGAACAAGAACTAGGATTAAAAATAGAAGAAAAACCCAAAGGGGTTAGTATATATATGCTTGCACATGCATGTGTAGTGTTACTTATGTGTAAGTAGAAGTAGCAAGACATACCTGCAACCTTGCATGTTTATGAAACAGACGAAATATACCATCAATCCTACCATCATGCAAAACAATTACAGGGTTATGTTTCACACTCATTTTGTAAGACGGTAGTACCTCCCTGGGTGGTTGCTGTCTACCAACCTACTACCTATAAGAATGACAGTTTAATAAAACTATTGACTATTCCAGGTAAAGTGTGTTGTAGAGATAATACTGAAAGAATTAAGGGTAAGACAGAGAGCAAGACTGCAGATGAGCAAGGAAGTTTCAGTAAGGGCATGGGATGGGTGAACAATATTTAGTTAAGGGTAAGGAAGTTATCGTTACATTTTTGGGTTTAGAAAGGACATTTGATAGTGTGGATAGAGGATCAATGTTGCAGATGTTGGAAGTGTATGGAATAGGTGCTAGGCTACTGAAAGCAGTCAAGATATTTTATTAGGACAGTGAGGCTCAAGTTAGAGTATGTAAGAGAGGGGGAAAGTCCACAAAAAAATAGGCCATAAATAAGAATACGTGATGTCACCATTGTTGTTTAAAATATTTAAAGATGGGTTGCAAAAGAAGTGAAGACTAGGGTGTTGGGGAGAGGTCAGGATTAAAATATGAAGAATTTGCTACTAAGTGGGAGTTGTTACAGTTGATTTTTGCCGATGCTTTTGGCCTGGAGGCCAAATTTGGGAGGGTGTGTAAAAGAAAATTCAAATTAAACATAAGCAAGAACAAGATAATTAGAGTAACAAAATAATTTGTTAATGAAAGAAGGGATATTAGATTAAAAGGAGGAAGTATAGAGGAATTGAATGTGTTCAAATATTTAGGAGCGAACTTGTCACAGACGGATCTATAACAGATGAAATGAACCACAGAATTGACGATGGGAAATGGGTGGGTGGTACTTTGAAGCAAATCTAATTAAACTCTTCCAGAAGTTCCAAAGAGACCAATATCCGAAAATGCACAAATACATTAAGCGTGAAGCTAATATAATGCGACACTCAGAAATTATCACATGAAATTCAGTGTTTTATATTCTCCAGTTTGTTTTTACAAAAGGAGCAGATTGAAATCTATATATATAAAAATCAATCTGACGTTTTCTTTAGCTAACACTGACAAGTTGTTTTTTAAAAAGTTAGTAAGTTTATTGTAATCTTAGTATATATATCGCCATTTTTAACAATGGTCTTGCAGAACACAAATGTCAAAGACCATAAAAGACCATTACGTTTATTAAACCTTGCTTAGCCAAATAAACTCATATACTGTGACTTATTTTTGATCAGAAGAGACATTCACCAATTATTCCTCAGAAGTTCATTTGATTAATAAAATTGGCACATGATTACATACATAACTTAGTTTCAAAATATTATAGAATTACCCAGTAAACTGCAATCAAGTCTCTGTTCCAGACTTTCGCTTGGCCAGCTTCATGGGGATGAGAAATTACCTGGGTGAGCTGAATTGGGATGACCTGTCTAAGGGTCAGGTAGGTGGTTTTGGTTGCCAATATGACGTTTTTCAGAGCGTAGTTCTAGCTGCCCAGACAACCTTCGTTCCGAGTTGGGAAATTAGATCTAAGAAAAATGATCCCACATGAATGAAGAATAAATTAAAACATCTCATTGGTCAAAAGAGAGGCATATTTAGGCGTATCAAAAGAGGGGATGGGCAGTTAAAAAATCAATATTTTCAATTAAAGAGAGAAATAAAAAAAGGAATAAGAAAAACACAAAGGGATTATGAGTCTAAGGTCACAAGGGATTCGAAGACTAACCCAAAAGGGTTCTTTCAGGTATACAGAGGTAAGATTAGGGACACGATAGGCCCCTTAAGAGTAACTCAGGTCAGATCACTGACAGTGATAAGGATATGTGTGAAATTTTCAATACTTATTTCCTCTCAGTTTTTACTCAGGAAGATACTAGCGAAATTCAAGAAATAATAAATTATGTAGAACAGGAAGATAATAAACTAAGCACGATTGGGGTAACTAGTGACATGGTCCTCAGACAAATAGAGAAATTAAAACCTAACAAATTCCCAGGCCCTGATGAATTGTTTGCAGGGGTTTTAAAGGAATGTAAAGAGGAACTTAGCATACCTTTGGCTAATCTTTTCAATATATCACTACAAACTGGCATAGTGCCAGACAAGTGGAAAATGACATATGTAAATACCTATTTACAAGACAGGTGACAGGTTCTTACCTTCGAACTATAGACCAATAAGCCTAACAACCTCCATAGCGGAAAAATTTATGGAATCAATAATTGCCGAGGCAATTCATAGCCATCTTGAAAGGCATAATTTGATTAATGAATCTCAACACGGTATTACTAAGGGGCGTTCCTGTCTTACGAATTTACTAACTTTTTTTCACTAAGGTGTTTGAGGAGGTAGATCATGGTAATGAATATGATATTGTGTATATGGACTTCAGTAAGGCTTTCGATAAAGTTTCACATCAGACACTATTGAGGAAACTTAAGGCACACGGAATAGGAGAATTTTTTCCTGGGTAGAGGCATGGTTGACAAATAGGCAGCAGAGAGCTTGCATAAATGGGAAAAAATCAGAATAGCGATACGTCACAAGTTGTGTTCCACAGGGGTCACTGTTGGGCCCCTTGCTGTTCACAATTTACGTAAACGACATAGATGAGGGAATAAATAGCGACATAAGCAAGTTTGCCGATGACACCAATTCATTCTAATGAGGACATTAGAGCACTCAAGGATGATTTGAATAAACTGATGCAGTGGTCGGAGAAGTGGCAGATGCAGTTTAATATAGACAAATGCAAAGTTCTAAATGTTGGACAGGACAATAACCATGCCACATATAAATTAAATAATATAGATCTTAATATTACTGATTGCGAAAAGGATTTAGGAGTTCTGGTTAGGAGTAATCTGAAACCAAGACAACAGTGCATAAGTGTTCGCAATAAAGCTAACAAAATCCTTGGTTTCATATCAAAAAGTATAAATAATAGAAGTCCTCAGGTTGTTCTTCAACTCTATCTTTGGTTAGGCCTCATTTAGATTATGCTGCACAGTTCTGGTCACCGTATTACAGAATGGATATAAATGCACTGGAAAACGTACAAAGGAGGATGACAAAGTTGATCCCATGTATCAGAAATCTTCCCTATGAGGATAGACTGAGGGACCTGAATCTACACTCCCTAGAAAGGCGTAGAATTTTGGGGAATATGACTGAGGTATATAAATGAAAAACAGGAATGAATAAAGGGGATGTAAACAGCGTGCGAAAAATATCTAGCCTAGACAAGACACGCAGCAATAGATTTAAGTTAGAAAAATTCAGATTCAGGAAGGATATAGGAAAGCACTGGTTTTGTAATAGAGTTGTGGATGAGTGGAACAAACTCCCGAGTACCTTCATAGAAGCTAAGACGTTGTGTAGTTTTAAAAATAGGTTAGATAAATACATGAGTGTGTGTGGGTGGGTGTGAGTTGGACCTGACTAGCTTGTGCTAGTGGAAGTGACCTGACTAGGCGGGTCATTGGTCAAAGCCGGGAAGTGATATGGACTTGCCTCGCATGGGTCAGTAGGCCTTCTTCAGTGCTCCTACTTTCTTATGTTCTTATAACCATTGAGGAAACCACATCAATACAAAAAAATTTAAGCTGATTACCAGATGCATTTTCCAGTTACAGGACAGAATTCAACAAAATTTGTGCCTACACAACTTAAGCCTCTGAAACGATCCATCTATATCATACGATACATCACTGATGAAGATTGATGTCCTTCACAATTGTTATATTTTAATAAGAGGAAAACTCTAAATCCATAAGTGTCATTTAACACCTGTGAAATAGGAAGCATTCAAATTACATCAAAGCAAGAGGAAGATAAGTCCAGAGTCTTTGATCAAGAGCCCCTCAACCAGAGTTTTGGATCAAGAGCCCCTCATCCAAAGTCTAGTATCAAGAGCCACTCAACCAAAGTCATGGATCAAGAGCCACTCACCCAACGTCTTGGATCAAGAGCCACTCACCAGCATCAAAGGAAAATAAAGCAATTGGGTGAAAGAATACAATAGTATTTCGTGAATGAAAGTGGCAAAATGGCATCAACATTTCACTCCCATAAAGTAGGATACACAAGTCTTGAAATTTTGATGGCGTCCAGAAGAGCCAGTCTCACCTATCTCACGGAAGCAAAATCTTGGAATGACCTATGTAGGTAATATTGTGCTTAGGGGACCCTCGTATATTGTGCTTAGGGGACCCTCGTATATTGTGCTTAGGGGACCCTCGCATGCAAACATACCCACAAATCTTGACCATTACATTAATGTAACACATTTGAATCCTATCAAATAAGGTGTTCTTTAGTAAAAAACTAAATAATTCTGAGAAAATACACAAAAGTATATCTGAGAATGTTTCTAAAAATAAAAGTCCCTCCTCACTAGACTTAAAAATCTCCATAATACCTCAGAGTTTTATTCCGGTGAGCTATTATTTTTCTCATTTACATTCTATTTAAAATTTTCTACAATTTTGTAGAAAAAAATATTTGATTTTTTTTAAATTTTGATAAAATTGGCAATAAAACCTGGAAAATTGGCAAAGACACATGCCAAAATTAATACAACAAAAAATCCAACTAATAAGCACAAGTATTTAGGATTTGAAGACGATTACAAGAAGCATTCCCTACTTTCAACATCTGAAGCAATTTAATTAATAAAAATGGCAAATTGAAATTTACACTGCTCAAAGTGAGTGAAACGCTGTGCTTTAATAAAGTCCACCAGTGGAAAAAGTTTGAAGCCGATCAGAAAAGGCATTCCCCAATAATTGATCTAATTCCAAAGATTCCAAGTATTTAAATTATTTCATTAAAATTTATTTTTTTCCTACATCGTCTCTAATATTTTCAAGTCAATTAGAAGAAGCAGTCTTTAGTTATTGAATATTAAAGATAATCACCATTTATTAAAAAAATGGCTATTTGGGACTTATAGCACCCAAAAGAAGCGTGAGCCTTGTGTTTTAGAAACCACTCTAGTGATAAAAAATTGAGGCAGATCAGATTAGTCATTTTTCAATTATGACAATAATTCAAACGATTTCAATTTTAATTTTAATTTCACTACCTCAACAAATTTGCCAGCACGCAAACTAAATTAATAAATTTATATCCTGGCCATAAGATGCATCAGCCATAAAATACTCATGCTGTTAAGATGAGGTGAGCTAAAAATTATTTAACGTGATTAAACGGGAAAAAAATCACTCTATTTTACTAATAAAATCGTCTGATTTGAACTTCACATTTGAGTTTCACTCTTCATCAGCGTCATTATTTTGAAACTTGTGATAAATGGTTTTGAAAACCGACAAGTTGAAGAATTGAAACACTTGTGCAACATATAGGAATCTTTATTGAAGAAACGTTTCGCCACACAGTGGCTTCATCAGTCCAATACAAAGCAGAAAGGTATAAGGAGTCTGAGGTATAATCAGTCCCTCAGGCTGAGGGACTGATTACCTCAAACTCCTCCTCTCCTTACACCTTTCTGCTTTGTATTGGACTGATGAAGCCACTGTGTGGCGAAACGTTTCTTCAATAAAGATTCCCATATGTTGCACAAGTGTCTCAATTCTTCATTTTGTAACTTCTTTTGAACGTTTGAAGCTAAGTTTGCCACGGAGTATTTTGGAAGTTATCCGAGCCATTCAAGGAAGATGGAAATGGGTTGGACATTTTTGGTCATGGCACGTGAACATTCCAATTGTTCCAAAAATAATTTATTAGTTTCCATACACACGTGTTGAAAATTTGAAGGAGATTGGATGAAGTGTTTTGGGGAAAGCGAAATGAAATCTAAAAGTTGCATGACGAAGAAAAAAAAAAAAAAAAAATATATATATATATATATATAGGATTGCAGATGAGCAAGGAGGCTTTAGAGTGGGTAGGGGATGTGTAGATCAAGTGTTTACAGTGAAGCATATATGTGAACAGTATTTAGATAAAGGTAGAGAAGTTTTCATTGCATTTATGGATTTAGAAAAGGCATATGATAGAGTGGATAGGGAAGCAATGTGGAAAATGTTGCAAGTGTATGGAATAGGTAGTAAGTTACTGAAGGCTGTAAAGAGTTTTTATGAGGATAGTGAGGCTCAGGTTAGGGTGTGTAGGAGAGAGGGAGATTACTTCCCGGTAAAAGTAGTTCTTAGACAGGGATGTGTAATGTCACCATGGTTGTTTAATATATTTATAGATGGGGTTGTAAAAGAAATAAATGCTAGGTGTTGGGGAGAGGGTGGGATTAAATTATGGGAATTAAATGCAAAATGGGAGTTGGCACAGTTACTTTTTGCTGATGATACTGTGCTTATGGGAGATTCTAAAGAAAAGTTGCAAAGGTTAGTGGACGAGTTTGGGAGAGTGTGTAAAGGTAGAAAGTTGAAAGTGAATATAGATAAGAGTAAGGTGATGAGGGTATCAAAAGATTTAAATAAAGAAAAATTGGATATCACATTGGAGAGAGGGATTATGGAAGAAGTAAATGTTTTCAGATATTTGGGAGTTGACGTGTCAGCAGATGGGTTTATGAAGGATGAGGTTAACCATAGAATTGATGAAGGAAAAAGGGTGAGTGGTGCGTTGAGGTATCTGTGGAGACAAAAAACTTTATCCATGGAGGCAAAGAAGGGAATGTACGAAAGTATAGTGGTACCAACACTCTTATATGGGTGTGAAGCATGGGTAGCAAATGCTGCAGCGAGGAGGAGGCTGGAGGCAGTGGAGATGTCCTGTCTAAGGACAGTGTGTGGTGTAAATATTATGCAGAAAATTCGGAATGTGGAAATTAGGAGAAGGTGTGGAGTTACTAAAAGTATTTGTCAGAGGGCTGAAGAGGGGTTGTTGAGGTGGTTTGGTCATTTAGAGAGAATGGATCAAAGTAGAATGACTTGGAGAGCATATAAATCTGTAGGGAAGGAAGGCGGGGTAGGGGTCGTCCTAGAAAAGGTTGGAGGGAGGGGGTAAAGGAGGTTTTGTCGGCGAGGGGCTTGGACTTCCAGCAAGCATGTGTGAGCGTGTTAGATAGGAGTGAATGGAGACGAATGGTTCTTGGGACCTAACGAGCTTTTGGAGTGTGAGCAGGGTAATATTTTGTGAAGGAATTCAGGGAAACCAGTTAATTGATTTAGTTTGACTTGAGTCCTGGAAATGGGAAGTACAATGCCTGCACTTTAAAGGAGGGGTCTGGGATAGTGACAGCTGGGAGGGACTATTCTCACCTGTCGTATCTGAGCGCCTCTGCAAAGACAGTGATTATGTATGAGTGTGGTGAAAGTGTTGAATGATGATGAAAGTTTATTCTTTTTGGGGATTTTCTTTCTTTTTGGGTCACCCTGCCTCGGTGGGAGACGGCCGACTTGTTGAAAAAAATATATGTATAAAGATATATATATATATATATATATATATATATATATATATATATATATATATATATATATATATATATATATCCAACAGTTCCAACACCTCTGTCCCCACTGTGGAACCACTGATTGTGCAAGACTCGGACATTTACAAAGCAATAATGTCATTCCCTTCCGGCTCTGCTGGGGTTACACTGGAATAAGGCCACAACATTTAAAGGAAATGGTTAATCCAGTTATCGGGGAGATTGCAGAACACTGCTGTCAGAGATCACAAGGTTCGTCAACAATTCCTTGGCTGGTCTGATTCCTGACGAGATTAAACCTTTCTTTTTGGAGCATCACTTTGTGCCCTTAAAAGAAGGATGGAGGAATTAGGCCAATCGCAGTGGGCAACACGTTTCGCCGCCTCGTTTCTAAAGCTGCTGTCAGAAGTATTCGCGCAGAGGCAGCCATCATGCTTCAACCAAACCAGCTTGGCTTTGGGGTCTCTCAAGGAAGTGAAGCAGCGGTTCATGCAACAAGGGCATATATCGACAACCTGCCTGAGGACAATGCAGTGGTTAAATTAGATTTCAAGAATGCATTTAATCTCCTGAAAAGGGACGTAGTATTAGCAGCTGTACAAGAACATTTTCCAGGTCTCTTCCCTTTGTTTCAGCTGGATATAGCAAGGAATCAATGCTCCTGTTTGGAGAGCATGAAATCACATCATCAGAGGGTGTCCAGCAAGGGACCCTCTCGCACCATTCTCTTCTGTATAGCAGTTAGGAAATCACAGTAAGACTGACCAGTGAGCTAAACATCTGGTTCCTGGATGATGGCACACTAGCAGGTACAAAGGAGTCCCTTGTAGATGATCTTACACAGGTGATGACACAGGGACAGGAAATGGGTCTCATCCTGAATCCATCCAAATGTGAAATCATATCAGTCAATCAACAAGTGATAGATGCAGTGCTATCAAAACTACCAGGAGCAACAGTCATTGCCCCTACTAATAGTGTCTTGCTTGGAGCACCTCTGGGAAGAGATGCCATTGACACAATTCTCAGGAAGAAACTGGAAGAATTGAGGAGAATGGAACAACGAATAGGCAATCTTGACACCCATGATGCCTTGTACCTCCTCACAAAATGCTTGAGTCTGCCCAGGTTGACATATTTCCTAAGATGTGCTCCTTCATATGATAATCCTATACTGCACGAATATGACAGTATCCTGAGGCAGATCTTTACTAAAGTACTTAACCTTACTCTAGAAGATGGGCAGTGGGACCAAGCTACACTCCCAGTCAGACTAGGAGGCATTGGTGTCCGCAAGTCATCTCAGATTGCTCTACCTGCTTTCCTGTCTTCATGCATTGCATCCAGAGGGCTTGTAGCAGCAATTCTCCCTGAACATCTTAGGGACACGATTGGAATCCATGACCAAAAGTTCGTTGATGGAGCCAGGATCTGGGATAACCTAACAGGCTCTGAAACCAGGCCTGCTCCCCCAACAACTACAAACAGTCGCACTGGGATGGCCCAATAGTAGAGAATATAGCCTCAGCAATGCTTCAGAGTGTGTCAGGGAAGGATAGAGCCCGCCTACTTGCAGTGAGAGCTCCTCATGCAGGGGACTTTCTTTTGGCTGTTCCCAACTCCAGCCTTGGCACACGCCTCGACCCACAGACCATCCGCATTGGTGTTGCCCTTCGACTTGCCGCCCCTATTCTCGCCGAACACAGGTGTATTTGTGGCAGTGAAGCAGCAGACCGATTCGGGTACCATGGTCTTGTGTGTCGTAAATCCGAGGAAAGATTGCAAGACATGAAGAGGTTAATAACATTATCAAGAGGAGCCTCACAACAGCCGGATGCCCAGCAGTAAGGGAACCACCCCAACTATGCAGATCTGATGGCAACCAAAAGCGTCCAGATGGTATCACCCTTCAAGCCTGGACAGACGGCAAGCAGGTGGTGTGGGACTACACATGTGCATCTACCTTGGCTGATACCTATCTCCAGTACACCGGGGAGGAAGGAGGGGCTGCTGCCACCTTCAGGGAGTCCCAGAAGTCGAGAAAATATGGAGAACTTGCCCATCATTATATGTTTGTTCCCATAGGCTCAGAGACCCTTGGCTCATGGGGAAAGAGTGCATCTAAGTTCCTCAAGGAGCTGGGCAAAGACTCAACAGGGTAACTAGGGATCCCAGGGCAGCTAGTTTTCTGTTTTCCAGCTGACTCAAAGCGCCTTTGCTGTTTTCAGAGGTGTACGTAATGCCATCTTTATTCAACAATGTACCCTCAAATCTGGATGACCATTTTGATTATAATATACAAAAATTATGTAATAATATGTACTAGACATGCTTATCTTAACCTCGTGTACTGTATAATGGGCCTCTTTATATAACAAATTATTCTAAATCTTTTGTACCATATTATGTACATAAAAATATATATAATATATATATATATATATCTTTAATGCATGATATTTAATTTGTAGTAAATATATTAATGGTTGTCTTAATATAACAAAAAAACATAATATTAAGTTCGTGCTTTAACATAGAATATTTAATAATTTTTTATCATTTTAGCGTCATAAAGGCAGTTGAAAGAAATTATTTGATTTTAAATTTATATTGAGGGATGTTTCAACTTAATTCATAAAACTGTTCCTTTTAAGTTATTTTGCATATGTTATACATGTGGAACCCATGTAAGTCTTTAGTTAATAACCAGGAAGAAAAAAACATGATATTCTGCGATTTTTGATAAAGAAGTCATGACTAACATCAACACTACTGAATCCAATTGTGACCTGAGGCTTTCGTCTTAGGTGACCACACTGAAGCAATCATCCACGCTCTTCCTCCACAAAAAAATGAAAACACGATCCCTTGCCCAGCAGCATACACAGCCTCGTACCTCTAAGAGCAGACGATCCCTGCCTACTATGATACCCGGTCCAGGGTTCACTAGGTCAATACCCATCAAGGTACACGATATCTACCAGGTAAGATTCACGGTTTTTCTTCCCGCTGTATATGTGAGCGACTTCCACCCAACATACATGTATATGATCTCCACTCACTTGGATACAGTACACTAAGTTCACCATTTTACTTGGTCTCCCACCCACCAGACAACATTATCTTTTGACCACCAACACACATTGTTCCTCTTCCACCAGAATGAGTAACCCTACTAGCATTAAGATACAAGGTTCCCGTCCACCAGGAAATATGATACACCATTCGTCACTCACTAGAATACATAGTTTTCTAATTAATGAATACATATTTCCTCTCTTTCTAGGAAATACAGTCACCCATTCACCAGGATATATATTCCCCTATCAATATAGAGTACATAACTCTCATCCAGTCAGGATACTTGACCCTTGCCCACCGGGACTCACAATAAATTGTTAATCTAAATTCGTAATCTCCCTCTCATTATGATACATGGTGAATGGACGTATGAATTAGCGTCTTACGCAGCATATCGTTCGTGTCCTCCCTCCCCATATCCTGCATCTTACTGCTCACTGTAACTTATACGTGAAAATAAATGGTATAAAATATCGACACAATGGAAAAATAAACACATAAGCAATATAATGTGATCCTTTATTGACAACGTTTCGCCCACACAGTGGGCTTTATCGAGTCACAAACAGATCTACCAGGATAAAAGATACATGAGTATTTATATACTCATGTATCTTTTATCCAGGTAGATCTGTTTGTGACTCGATAAAGCCCACTGCGTGGGCGAAACGTTGTCAATAAATGATCACATTATACTGCTTATGTGTTTATTTTTCCGTAACTTATACGTATTGGGCAGATCAAACAAACTTAAATGCTGGATTTATTCTGAGTATATGATCAAAAAGGCTCTGATATCTTCTCCCACTAGGATACGATGTATCTAATTGAATCATATACTACTTCCAAAGTGTTTATTCAGTTGGTTCCTGTATGACTTCATTGCCGTCATGCTTACGACATTACCCGGTAGTTTTTTCCATTCTGCTATAAATCTGCTCCAAGAAACATGGCATATGTTCATTTTGCCTCGCATACTTCATTCCATTTCAAGTTGTGAACTCATTGAGTACTTCAAATAGTTCCTAGTGTGTGTTATGCCATTCAATATCTTAAATGTTTAAATGAGATCTTCTCGTAGACTTTTCCCAAGAGAATTAAGATTGAGTGCGTTGAGGCTTTCGTCATAAGATTTGTTCCTGAAGGATGGTACGAGTTTGGTAGCTCTTATATGTACTCTCTCTAACATAACCTTGTCTCTTATGTAATTTTGAGACCAAAATAGGAGGGCAAATTTAAGATGCAGACCAGTAGCTCTAACGACCCATATAAAAATCTTTGAAAAAGTTCTAAGAAGCAAGATCGCCACCTATCTAGACACCCATCAGTTACAGAACCCAGGGCAACACGGGTTTAGAGCAAGCGCTCCTACCTGTCCCAGCAACTTGATCACTATGGCAAGGTCTTGGATGCTCTAGAGGACAAACAAAATGCAGATATAGTATACACAGACTTTGCTAAAGTCTTCTACAAGTCTGACCATGGTGTAATAGCGCACAAAATACGTCATAAAGGAATAACGGGAAAAGTTGGTAGATGGATCTACAGCTTCCTAACAAATAGAACACAAAGAGTAATAGGAAACAGAGCAAAGTCTGAGGCGGCTACAGTGTTCCACACGGCACAGATCTCGCCCATATCCTCATATCTGACACACAGAGATGTAAGCCACAGCACCGTGTCTTCCTTTGCAGATGACACCCGAGTCTGCATGACAGTGTCCTCCATCGAAGACACTGCAAAACTCCAAGTGGACATCAACCAAATATTTAAATAGGTCGCAGAAAACAATATGAAATTCTATTTAGAAAAATTCCAATTACTTCGATATGGGAAACTTCAGGAAATTAAAACTTTATCGGAGAATAAAACAAATTCCAACTACACAATAGAGAGATAAACTAATGTGAAGAACCTGGGAGTGATAATGTCAGAAAACTTCACTTTCAAAGATCACAACAATGTATCTACCACATATGCTAGAAAAATGATAGGATGGATATTGACAACCTTCAAAACTAGGGATACCAAGCCCATGATGATTCTCTTTAAATCGCTTATTCTCTCTAGGCTGGAATATTGTTGTACATTGACGGCACCTTTCAAGGCAGGTGAAATTGCTGAGAGAGCCTTCACGGCACACATATGTACGATAAAACACCTAAATTACTGGGAATGGTTGAAGTTCCTTGACTTGTATTCCCTGGAACGCAGGCGGGAAAGATACTTGATAATATACACTTGGAAAGTCCTAGAGGGATTAGTACAAATTTGCACACGAAAATCACTACATACGAAAGCAAAATACTCAGTAAGCGTTGCAACATCCCCCAATGAAAAGCAGGGGCGCCACAAGTACACTAAGAGACAACACAGTAAGTGTCAAGGGCCCAAGACTGTTCAACTGCCTGCCAGCATATATAAGGGGTATTACCAATAAACTCCTGGCTGTCTTCAAGAAGGTGCTGGAGAGGCACCTAAAGTCAGTACCTGACCAGCCGGGCTGTGGTTCGTACATCAGGTTACGTGTGGCCAGCAGTAACAGCCTGGTTGATCAGGCCTTGATCCACCACGAGGAATGGTCATGGACAGGGCCGCGGGGGAGTTGGTCCCCGGAATGCCCTCCAGGTAGGTATACTCCAGACTAACAAGGGCATATTCGATAGGGTACCTTATCGAAGGCCTTTGGAAATAATATGTAAATGTGATTGAAAGATTCTTCAAATTTACTTTAGTATAATATTTTGTTGCTGAAACCATGCTGGCTTTCTGTTAACTGGCTATTATTTTTTCATAACTTAACTATCTACATTAATTTACCTTAAATCGACATTTAGGCGTTAGTAAGATAGTTGATGGCACAAATCTTTTCCCTTTTTAAATTAGTACATAAGAAATTAGGAGCATTGCAGCAGACATGCTGGCCCATGCTAGGCAAATCCAACTCACACCCACCCACCAAAATTTAGGGATTTGTTTAACCTAGTTTTAAAGCTACACAAGTTTTCCGCTACAATGACGCTTCTCGGAAGTTTGTTCCACTCATCAACAACTCTTATCAAACCATTGCTAACCATCACACCATTTGCCAACCTAAACCCACTACTGCCAGTCCAGTCTTGATTACATATTTTTAGCACGTTTGTATCCCCTTTATTTATTCCTGTCTCCCATTTATACATTTCAAACCTATCCCTCCTAATTCTAAGCGGTGCTAAAGAGTGTAAATTCTGTGCCCTCAGTTTATCCTCGTAGGATTTCTGATACATGGCATCAAGTTTGTTTTGCCTCTCGGTATGTTTTCCAGAGTAGTTATATCCATTTTGTAATATCGTGACCATAACAGCTCAGCATAATCTAAATTAGGCCTTACTAAGTTGACGTATAGCTTGATGGCGCCTGTTTTTGATACTTCTTGATATGAAGCCAAGAATTCTATTTGCTATATTACGAACACTTATACACTGTGTCTTGGCTTTACATTACCGCTACCAGACGTTTAAATCTTTTTCGCATACAGAGTGACTGAGATGTCAATTATTCAGTTTATAAACACCATGGTTATTCTCTTTTCCCTGCATTAAAATTTACATTTGTCTACATTACCCTGCATCTGCTCCGACCACTGCATCAATCTATCCAGATCTTCCTGTAGCCCTCGAGTGTTGTCATCAGAATTAATCTGACGGCCTATTTTGCTGTCATCGGCAAACTTGCTTATGCCGCTATTTATTCATTCATCTTTGTCATTTATATATATTTAAAAAAATAAAGGGACTAGCACTGACCCCTGTGAAGCAGCGCTTGTGAAGAGTCCCAACTCTATTGGCTTTCTGTCAACCAAGTCTTGATCCAGAAAAAAATCCTCTCCTACTCCGTGTGCCTCTACTTTCTTCAGCTATCTCCTGTGTGAAATTCTATTAACAGCCTTACTGAGGTCCATAAACACAATATTTACAGCCTTACTGAGATTCATAAACACAATATTAACAGCCTTACTGAGGTCCATAAACACAATATTAACAGCCTTACTGAGATTCATAAACACAATATTAACAGCCTTACTGAGGTCCATATACACAATATTAACAGCCTTACTGAGGTCCATATACACAATATTAACAGCTTTACTGTGGTCCATAAACACAATATTAACTGCCTTACTGAAGTCCATATTCACAGTATCTTATTCATTTCCATGATTAACCACCTCAAATACGTTAGTAAAAAATTATATGAGTACACTCGTAAGACAATCGTGCTAAGATTCGTTGATCAATTTGTCTCGCAAAGTGGCTTCTAATAGTCTTGTCAGTTATTGCTTCCTTCAATTTTCTCACAATGAAAGTTAGGCTAATTGGTCAATAATTAGAGGTTAATGCCCTATTTTCTGTTTTGTAGATAGGTATCACATTTGTCATTTCCACTTTGTATTGTTATGATGACAAGACAAGATGCTAAGTTTCTCCTCATATTTCTTTATAACCCTTGAGAACAGTTCATTAGTGCCCGGTTTTAATCTATCTATTTGTGAACCATGTCACTAGTGAATGTTCGTGTTTAATTGATTTTCGTCCTAATATATTAAGTATTTTATTTCTGGAATTTCCCCAGAATCATCTTGAATAAAAAACTGAGAAATAAGTGTTGACGATTGTACACATTTCTTTGTCACTGACAGTGAGCTGACCTGAGCAACTCTTAAAGGAGCTGTCTTCTCCATAATCTTAATATGATATACTTGAAAGAAACCTTTTGGGAGGGTTTTTGATCCCTTTGTTAAGTAAATTTCATATTATCTTTTGGCTTTTCTTATTCCTCTCTTAATTTCCCCCTGTAATTGAATATGCTGATATATCAAGTGTCCCTCTTCTCTTTTGACTTGTCTGTAAATGTTTACCGATATATTTTAATCTACTGGCTTTCCATTTAGGCACATTTTTTGTTTGATCTAATTTCCATATCTTGAATGAGCAGCTAGAACTATGTATTGAAAAATTTCATTTTGGCAACCATAACCACCTAACTGCCCCCAGGATAAGTACCTGTCAGGTCACACCAGTTAATACCACCTACATAATCTCTCAGCTCAGAAAAAAAAAAAATCGGCTACACGAATATTAGGGACCTCGATATATTAAAATAATATAATATCTTTATTTCTACAAGTACATGTACAAGGTATACAGGTCTAGCTGACATTAATGACATACTGCTATATAAAAAGCCACTTATTATGCCCCCAGAGCATTTCGGGCAAATTAGGTCAAGTTTTGTCCCAGGATGCGACCCACACTAGTCGACTTACTCCCAGGCACCCATTTTACTGATGGGAACATAGACAACCCGTGTGTCTACCCTCGCTAGGAAACGAACCCGGACCCTCGACGTGTGAAGCGAGATTAGAAATTAGAGATCGCATTCCCCAAGCTCATCGTTAACTTCAAGATTAATAATTAGTGATTCCTTGTTAGCAAGAACCAAGTTAAGAAAATTATTTCCTCTAGATGCTTCTGTTGCAAACTGTTTAAAAAAATCCTGGACTCAAGATTTTCTATCAAATTGCTCCAGTCAATTTGGCTCTTGTCAAAATCTCCCATTAACAATACATAATTTTTCTGGATGCCTTAGTAATTTCTTCCAAAACGAGTTGACCGTCGTCCCTATCAGTCCTCCCCCCTTTCCAGGATACAAGATTCATAGCTACATAGTCTAAACCTCTAGAATACATGCTTCTATATTCATCAGGATACATGCTTCTCTATTCATCAGGATACATGCTTCTCTATTCATCAGGATACATGGTACTCTATAGGAATACCAGTTCCCTTGATAACACAACACTGCTCACGCCTCCCCTTCAACAACACCCTGCCCACCCACTACCACGCCTCCCCTTCAACAACACCCTGCCCACCCACTACCACGCCTCCCCTTCAACAACACCCTGCCCACCCACTACCACGCCTCTCCTTCAACAACACCCTGCCCACCCACTACCACGCCTCCTTTTCAACAACACCCTGCCCACACACTGCAACGCCTCTCCTTCAACAACACCCTGCCCACCCACTACCACGCCTCTCCTTCAACAACACCCTGCCCACCCACTACCACGCCTCCCCTTCAACAACACCCTGCCAACCATCATACTGTCCTGCCGACCACCGTACTGCCCTGCCAACCACCATATTGTCTTGCCAACCACCATACTGCCCTGCCAACCACCATACAGCCTTGCCAACCACCATACTGCCTTGCCAACCATCGTACTGCCCTGCCAACCACCATACTGCCTTGCCAACCATCGTACTGCCCTGCCAACCACCATACTGCCTTGCCAACTACCATGCTGCCCTGCCAACCATCATACTGCCTTGCCAACCACAATATTACACTGCCAACCACCATTCTGCCCAACCAACCACACCATACTGCCTTGCCAACCACCGTACTGCCTTGCCAACCACCGTACTGCCCTGCCAACCACCGTACTGCCCTGCCAACCCATATTGCCTTACCAGCCACCGTACTGCCCTGCTAACTACCATACTGTCTTGCCAACCACGGTACTGTCTTGCCAACCACCATACTGCCATGCCAACCACCGTACTGCCCTGCCGACCACCATACTGCCTTTCCAACCACCATACTGCCTTGCCAACCACAGTACTGCATTACCGAACACCATACTGCCTTTCCAACCACCATACTGCCTTGCCAACTACCGTACTGCCCTGCCAACCACCGTACTGCCCTGCCAACCACCGTACTGCCCTGCCAACCCATATTGCCCTACCAGCCACCATACTGCCCTGCCAACCACCGTACTGCTTTGCCAATCACCATGCTTCATTGCCAACCTTCATACTGCCCTGGTCACTATCATACTGCCCTGCCAGCCACCATGCTGCCCTGCCAACCACCATACCGCCTTGCCAACCCCCATACTGCGCTGCTCACCATCATACTACCCTACCAAACACCAAACTGCCCTGCCAGCCACCATGCTGCACTGCCAACCACCATACTGCTCTGTCAACCTCCATGCTGCCTTGACAAACCCCATACTGCCCTGCTCACTATCATACTGCTCTACCAACCACCATACTGCCCTGCCAGCCACCATGCTGCCCTGCCAACCACCATACCGCCTTGCCAACCCCCATACTGCGCTGCTCACCATCATACTACCCTACCAACCACCAAACTGCCCTGCCAGCCACCATGCTGCACTGCCAACCACCATACTGCTCTATCAACCTCCATGCTGCCTTGCCAACCCCCCTACTGCCCTGCTCACTATCATACTGCTCTACCAACCACCATACTACCCTGCCAGTCACCAAGCTGCCCTGCCAACCACCATACCGCCTTGCCAACCCTCATTCTGCCCTGCTCACCATCATACTGCCCTACCAACCACCAAACTGTCCTGCCAGCAACCATGCTGCCCTGCCAACCACCATACTGCCCTGTCAACCACCATACTGCATTGGTAAGTCCTACGCCATCGCTCCAACCACAACACTCACCTAGTTGTGGTTGCAGGGGTCGATTCATAGCTCCTGGCCCCGCCTCTTCCCTGATCGCTACTAGGTCACTCTTTCCGCTCCATGAGTTTTGTCATACCTCTTCTTAAAGCTATGTCTGGATCCTGCCTCCACTACATCACTTCCCAGACTATTCCACTTCCTGACAACTCCGTGACTGAAGAAATACTCCCTAACATCCCTGTAATTCATCCGAGTCTTCAACTTCCAACTGTGTCCCCTTGTTGCTGTGTCCCATCTCTGGAACATCCTGTCTCTGACCTCCTTGTCGATTCCTCTCAGTATTTTATATGACGTTATCATACCCCTTCCCTATCTCTCCTGTCTTCCAGTGTGGTCAGGTCGATTTCCCTTAACCTCTCCTCGTAGGACATACCTCTTAGCTCCGGGACTAGTATTGTTGCAAACTATTAAAAAAAAAAAAAAATTGTAATAAAGAACTGTTCGGGATAATAATAAAATCTCAGATTTCCAATATTTATTAATATATATTATTAATATAAAAACATAATCTGTATAACATATAATCTGTGTAAAAACATATATCTTTAATATACACATTTTATAACAACTTTAAAAAGGTAGTAAAAGAGCACAAGTAAAACAATCATAAAATTCAGTGCCGTGTCAAACATCGCTGCCATCATGGTGTCACACAGGACACCACCACCCCTCTAGCCATGACACTCATTCTCTTCCGTGTCCTCAGACACCCTTATCTCTGTGTTATGGCACACCTTCTCACGGGGTCCCACGACACCCGTTCTCTGTGTCACATGACACGCCCTCAGTGTCACCCGACACGCCTTCTCTACTGTGTCACACGACACCTTCTCTGTGCCACATGGCACGCCCCCTGTATCACGAACACAATCTCTAAAACCTTTACACCGCATCATCCGACACCAACACAAAATCACACGACTATTCCACTTGTGTCGTGCCACCAGATATCACTACACCCTGAACATTAAGTGAGTCACCTGACACCACATATTACATTACCTGAAAGCTCTCCAGGTACACACTGAATACCTGAAAAAACTCCGGGTAACACAACTCCGGGTAACACAACTGTGGGTAAACACAACTCCGGGTAAACACAACTCCGGGTAAACACAACTCCGGGTAAACACAACTCCGGGTAAACACAACTCCGGGTAAACACAACTCCGGGTAAACACAACTTCGGGTAAACACAATCTCAGGTACAACAATTTCATTTCAGGTACAATTTTCAGGTACAACATCTCGGTACACGGTCTTAGGTACTGTCTGGTGAATAGGCCAGTAGATAGTCTAAGGCCGTCACCAGCACGAAGAGTCACTCTCAAGGTCTGTCTGTCGAACACTCCAGTGGTGTATTTGGGAGAGTTTACACTCTCCAGTTGGAGTTCTGGGAGAGTCTAGAACACTCCAGTAGGAGTTCTGTCATATGTATGTCATATGTACCATATGCATATACTTGTGTAGTATATGTGTGTAGTACCAGCTATATTTATATTTAAGATCCCTAGCATAGCTACCTGTGACGTCATCTGTGACGTAACGCATTTCGCATGTGGGACGCTTTCCCCAAGCGTCCACTTTCATTCTCAAGACGGTAGGCCTAGGTGTAACAGGTAGCTGGGTATACCTACTTCCTCACTACTCAATATATCTACTTCACCACCCATCCGTGTGTTTCTATAAACCAGTATTACTCTCCCGATACCCACACTCTCCATGGGAGAGTCTGATGAACACTCTCCATGAGAGAGTCTGGTGTACACTCTCCATAGGAGAGTCTGGTTAACACTGTCAGTCAAGCCGGTTCAGCAGTCCAACATTGGATCTGATGACGTAACCAGTGACTGCCGGCCGCCAGGTAAACTGCCTAACTACTTTATAGGTAGGAGGCCGTAACACAAACCTTTGCACTTTCTCTAGTTTCTTTACGTGCTTGGCTAGGTGTGGGTTCCAAACTGGTGATGCATTACAAAAGACGATATATCTATTAGAATTAGACATCTCTAGTGAACACTAGAAAGTAATACCCCTCTAGCATTCAGCCCGTTACTGGGTTTTTGCAACAAGTAGTCAGTATCCTGGTCCAGTTATCCGACATATTCAATAGTATCATAGGATTTCAACTGAGAGGGTACTAACCAAAGAATTAAATTTAACGAGTTTATTAACAAAGATAAATGTTAATGTTGCAGTTTTATAACTGTAGTGTAAAGCACCCCTCTGGCAAGACAGTGATGGAGTGAATGATGATGAAAGGTTTTCTTTTTCGGGCCACCCTGCCTTTTCGGGCCACCCTGCCTTTGTGGGAATCGGCCGATGTGTTAATAAAAAAAAAGTCTAGGGCATCAAAGTAAATCAAATGAAATATAATCAGGATATTAATTAGACTATGAATTAGGAGGTTAGCTCCTACACTTTTCTCATACACAATATTATTGTGCTGAAGGCACATATATCTTAATGGCTCTTATGTACCATCTGGTACAATGTCAGCAATTTACAATAATATTCAGATATATACAAATATGTGTATGTGTGTGTGTATGTGTGTGCTCCAGATAACTCGTTAAAGACTCGACTCGAAACAGTGACCGACTAAACATCCTCTCCCAAGCTAACTTCTCTAACAAACAGGCTATTAGAACAGCTTGCTTGAACAATAATATGACCAATTCGTCAAACATGAATATAGCAAGCAGCAGGAACACAGCGTCAGGAACAAGGAGATACAATAATGACCCTAACTGGGGACCATCAGCAGATCCTCCATAATAGTCACAAAACTCCCTTATTACTGAAACTAAGTTCAGCATAACAAAAATCCCCGACTGCGACGGTGCACAGATGCCTCAACGAATTAGGTCAGGAGCTATAGCTAGAGACCTGAGTTATCTCGAAATCACTAAGTCAAGGCTATTCTCTGTGAATAGAGTTACACAGAGTCCAGAGAAGTATGTGTCGTCTCACCACCGAACACATACTCTACCAAACAGAGTCTAAAGGACGAGGAAACAAGCAGAGACAAGAGCGAGGTGTTACTCCAACGAGGGTCAGCAGGGAAGAGAGAAAGATGAAGGGGAGGCAGCCCTCCCACAGGTGGTATCACGTGACTGCACACGTGACCAGCACGGCTACTCCAGGACGGTGCTAGGTATAGGCTGACACAAACAAGCGAGTGGTAGTTAACAAAGTAGTTTGCCAACTCCGGCAGTTACTCAACACTCTCGAACATATGACCACAATAGTGTAAAATGTAACATCCTACCTACTAATATAGCTAAGTCAAATAATAATATGAAGCAAGATATAAACGATTTAGCTATTATCGAAAATATCAGCAATATAAAATTATAAGAAAGGGAAATATACATATAATTACAATATATAAATTGTGCCCCAATCTGGGGTCGCAATATGATGCATACTCCAATATGGGCTTAAGGTACACAGTTAGTTAGTTACCATTTTGTCCTAGGCACATGTCGATTAGACACTAGGCCTGTTGTATGTGTGTGTGTAACGAAACACTTCGAAATGTTTCGGCCCCGCCGGGAATTGAACCCGGGCCCTCCGTGCGTGAAGCAAGAGCGCTAGCCACCATGCCATCGGGGCATGTGTGTGTGTGTGTGTGTGTACTCACCTAATTGTGGTTGCAGGGGTCGATACTCAGCTCCTGGCCCCGCCTCTTCACTGTCCGCTACTGGGTCTCTTCTTTCCCTGCTCCATGAGCTTTATCATACCTCGTCTTAAAGCCATGTATGGTTCCTGACTCCACTACATCATTTGCTAGACTATTCCACTTCCTGACTACTCTATGGCTGAAGAAATGCTTCCTAACATCCCTTTGACTCATCTGAGTCTTCAGCTTCCAATTGTGCCTCCTTGTTACTGTGTTCCCTCTCTGAAACACCCTGTCACTATCTACCTTGTCGATTCCCCGCAGTATTTTGTATGTCGTTATCATGTCTCCTCTAACCCTTCTGTCCTCCAGTGTTGTTAGTCCTATTTCCCTCAACCTTTCTTCGTAGGATAGTCCCCTGAGCTGTGGAACTAACCTTGTCGCAAACCTTTGCACTTTCTCTAATTTCTTGACGTGCTTGACCAGGTGTGGGTTCCAGACTGGTGCTGCATATTCTAGTATGGGCCTGACGTACACGGTGTAGTGTCTTGAACGATTCCTTGTTAAGGTAACGGAACGCTAATCTTAGGTTTGCCAGTCGCCCATATGCTGCCGCAGTTATCTGGTTGATGTGTGCCTCCGGAGACGTGCTTGGTGTTATACTCACCCCAAGGTCTTTCTCCTTTGCCGAGGTTTGTAGCCTTTGTCCGCTTAGCCTGTACTCTGTCAGCGGTCTTCTTTGCCCTTCTCCGATCTTCATGACTTTGCATTTGGTGGGATTGAATTCGAGAAGCCAGTTGCTAGACCAGATGTCAAGCTTGTCCAGGTCTGTTTGAAGTCCTGCTTGGTCCTCTTCCGATGTGATTCTCCTCATTAATTTTACATCATCTGCGAACAGAGACACTTCTGAGTCTATCCCGTCCGGCATGTCATTTACATATACCAAGAATAACACTGGTCCTAGGACTGACCCCTGCAGTACACCGCTCGTCACAGGCGCCCACTGTGATACCTCATCACGCACCATGACCCGTTGTTGCCTCCTGTGAGGTATTCCCTGATCCATTCCAGTGCCCTTCCTGTTATACATGCTTGTTCTTCCAACTTCTTTACTAATCTCATGTGAGGAACTGTGTCGAAGGCCTTCCTGCAGTCCACGAAAATGCAATCAACCCACCCTTCTCTCTCTTGCCTTACCTCTGTTACTTTATCACAGAACTCCAGGAGGTTTGTTACACAGGATTTGCCTTCCCGGAATCCGTGCTGTCTGGTGTTTATTATCCTGTTCAGCTCCAGATGCTCCACCATTCTTTTCCTGATGATTTTCTCCAGGACTTTGCTCACTATACACGTAAGTGACACCGGTCTATTATTTAGTGTCTCTTTTCTGTCTCCTTTTTTAAAGATGGGGACTATGTTGGCCTTTTTCCATACCTCAGGTAGCTGCCCAGTTTCAAGGGATGTGTTGAATATTATGGTAAGTGGCACACTCAGTACCTCAGCTCCTTCCCGAAGAACCCACGGGGAGATATTGTCCTGACCCATCGCCTTTGAGGTATCAAGGTCACTGAGTAACTGCTTCACCTCCTCCTCAGTTGTGTGTATGCCCTCTAGCACTTGATACATCCCTTGTTGGTGACGCACCCCATCCTGTCTACCCAGCTGCCTTCCTTCCTCCACTGTGAATAGTTCCTTAAACCTCAAGTTGAGCTCCTCACATACCTCTTGATCGTTACTTGTGAGTTCCCCATCTTCTCTCCTCAGCCTTATCACCTGGTCCTTGACTGTTGTCTTCCTTCTGATGTGACTGTACATCAGTTTCAGGTCGGACTTAACTTTTGATGCTATGTCGTTTTCGTACTGTTTCTGGGCCTCCCTCTGTACCTGTGCATACTCGTTTCTAGCTCTTCTACTAATCTCTTTGTTTACTTGGGTTCTTTGCCTTCTGTACATTTTCCATTCTCTGACACTCTGAGTCTTTGCCTCCCTGCACATTTGGGTAAACCAGGGGCTCTTTCTGGCCTTCCCGTTTAATCTTTTTCCTCTGGGTATAAACCGCTCCTCTGCCTCCTTGCACTTTGCCCCTACGTATTCCATCATTTCATTTATTCCCTGTCCTTCCATTTCCCTTTCCCACTGAACCTCCTGCAGGAAATTCATCATGCCCGTGTAGTTTCCTCTTTTAAAGTCTGGTTTGTCTCTTTCGGTACCGTTTTCCCTCTCCACCTGTAGCTCTACAATGTACTCAAAGCTCAGCAGCATATGGTCACTGGCTCCCAGGGGAGTGTGTGTGTGTGTGTGTGCACTACAATACGTTTTACTAATATCTGCTAATTGCAAACTGAGTATACTACATCACATGTTCTTATGTTTCCTTTACTGAAACGAAATTTCACAATGTGTGAAATTCAGAGAGTAAATACACGAATGACATGAATGTTTTATTATCAGGCATTGTATTATCAGACATTGTATTATCAGGCATTGTATTATCAGGCATTGTATTATCAGGCATTGTATTATCAGGCATTGTATTATCAGGCATTGTATTATCAGACATTGTATTATCAGACATTGTATTATCAGGCATTGTATTATCAGGCATTGTATTATCAGACATTGTATTGACTGGTTTGGTAACAATATAGAGAACTTAACATAATAAATATTTCGGGTTCATATATATGAAGTTGACAGACCTAAAGTGACTATGTTGGTTGACTATCTTATATAGTTTCATAGTTCTTCCTGCACCTGATCTACGTAATGCACCTGATCCACTTTATACTCCTGATCTACTTCATTCACTTGATCTACTTCCTGCACCTGATCTACTTCGTGCACCTGATCTACTTCCTGCACCTGACCTACTTCTTGCACCTGATCCACTTCATGCAACTGATCTACTTCCTGCACCTGATCTACTTCGTGCACATGATCTACTTCCTGCACCTGACCTACTTCTTGCACATGATCTACTTCTTGCACCTGATCCACTTCATGCACCTGATCTACTTCATGCACCTGATCTACTTCGTGCACCTGATTTACTTCGTGCACCTGATCTACTTCATGCACCTGATCTACTTACTGTAACTGATCTACTTCATGCACCTGATCTACTTACTGTAACTGATCTACTTCATGCACCTATTCTACGTCATACACATGATCTACGCCACGCACCCGATCTACGTCACGCACCTTCTCTACGTCACGCACCTGATCTACGTCATGCACATGATCTGCTTCATGCATCTGATCTACTTCGTGCTCCTGATTTACTTCGTGCACCTGATCTACTTCATGCACCTGATCTACTTACTGTAACTGATCTACTTCATGCACCTATTCTACGTCATATACATGATCTACGCCACGCACCCGATCTACGTCACGCACCTTCTCTACGTCACGCACCTGATCTACGTCATGCACCTGATCTGCTTCATGCATCTGATCTACTTCATGCAACTGATCTACTTCATGCACCTGGAATACGTCATGCACCTGATCTACTTCATGCATCTGATCTACGTCATGCTCTACGTCATGCACCTGATCTACGTCATGCATCTGATCTACGTCATGTACCTGATCTACGTCATGCATCTGATCTACGTCATGCACCTGATCTACGTCATGCACCTGATCTACGTCATGCACCTGATCTACGTCATGCACCTGGTCTACGTCATGCACCTGATCTTCTTCATGCACCTGATCTCCGTCATGTACCTGATCTACGTCATTCACTTGATCTACGTCATGCACCTGATCTACGTCATGCATCTGATCTACGTAATGCACCTGATCTACGTCATGCACCTGATCTACGTCATGCACCTAATCTACGTCATGCACATAGTTTAGTTCCTGGATTAAGTTACGTAAATTAGGTCTAACGACATTTTTGTATATATTGTTCCCATTGAAAAAATAACACAATGTAACACAGTTTTTGTTCCTGGCTAATAAGTGTTATTTTCAACTCCTTTTATTGCAAACAATAGAAAATGCCCATTATTCTTTTTTAAACTTTGCTTTTGTGGCTTACGGGATGAATTTTTCACAAAAAATGGCTAAATTTCAATATTTTTGGCTACTTTTGGATGTTAAACAAAAACATGTAATAAAATAAATAAAATTTACATAAATAAAATAAAATTTACACAAATTTTATTTTAAACTTTCTGAAACATATTTACAAAGTTAAAAATGAGCAGTTTTTCTAGATTTACGAGCATGCAACAAATCACTTTCCCGTTTAAGCCCCCAAATGCTGTCTCCCACCATGTTTTCATTGTAAGATCCCTGATATCTGTGTTCAAAGTCCATTATATCTTGGTGGAAGCGCTCCCCTTGCTCCTCTAAGTATGCTCCAATATTTTCATTTAAATTGTCAAGATGAGCATCAATGATATGAACCTACAGCCTATCTGACCTTAGCTTTTAACCAAGGTCTCAACAAGTTCCACATAATTGTCAGCCATTTTGTTGCCCAGAAAGCCCTGTTTAACAAACTGTTTCATTAACCCTAGTTTGAAGTGTAATGGAGGGAACAGAACCTTTGAGGATCTACCAATGGTTTATGTTTGATATTATGTCTTCCTACTGAGAACTCAGTCCTTTGAGGGAAGTGCTTCCTCTGGTAATGTGCTCCTCTGCATCTACTATTCCAATGACAGAGATGACAGGGAAACTTGGAGTCCCATCAAAAATGCCACTATTTTGAAGTCTCCAATAACCTCCCAGCCATACTTATCATAGTTCAAAGCTTGCAGTAGACGTTTGACACTGCTGTAGTCTTCCTTAAGATGCATTGAATGAGGCAAGGGAAGAGATGGATACTTGTTCCCATTGAGCAGAAGTACAACTTTTAGGCTTCTGGAGGAGCTGTCAATGAAGAGTCTCCACTCATCTGGATTGCATGCAAGTCCAATTGCATCAAACAGGCCTGATACTTAATTACAGTAGCACAACATGTCTTCATTAATGAAGAAACTTGAGAAATGTTGGTGACGTTTTCTTTGGCTTGTCACTTGCACACTTTCATCCACCAAGTTCCACTCTTTGAGACATGAAATCAAAAGCTCAACATTTGACTTTGTCAAACCAAGATCTCTGATAAGGTCATTGAGGTCTGTTTGGTTTGGGTAGTAAGGATTCCTCCCAACAGCTGCATCTTGAGACCATAGTCTTGTTCACTGTGCTCTTCATTTTCTGATTTGCTGCTTTGTTCTTCTGACGGTTGACTTCTTTCTGGAGGTGTAGGTACAGGAAGATCAGCACTGTGTGGTACTGGTGCAATAGAAGACGGAAGGTGTGGATTAGAAATAGCAGGTGCATTTTTCCCAGTTCGACGTTTGGAAGGATCCACCAGGCAGAAGTAGCAGTTGGTTGAGTGATCAGTGGGTTCACACCATATTCTAGGAAACAAACAAACAAACAAACAAATTTTATTTCATTGCAGATTACATGGGTATCGGAAGTTACAATGTAAATTGAGTGCAAGGAGAGCCACTGACATGCCATGGCATTAGGGGCAGCTTATTCTTGTCCTTAAAAACTATGTACTTAATATTAGAGAAATTTATTGAGTTTATTCTAGTTAAAAATTATTTTCAAAATTACAATATGATGAAATTTTACTGTTTAAATTATTATATAATATTAGATATTAGATTGTTACAGGTGTTAAGATTCTTGAATGATAATATGGAATTGAGATTATCTTAAGGAAAAAAACATTGAGCATTTTTGACATTAACTTATAATATGAGTAGGGGGTAACATAATAGTAACATATTATTAAAAATTGAGATTATCGTATAGGAAAGTAACAATGAGCATTTTTCAAAGTAGTTTACAGTATGATCATTTAGTTTTGGGTGGGTAGGTGGTTTTTGAGTTGAGTCTTAAATTGATTTTCAGACAAGATTATCTTAATATTTACTGGTAATGAATTCCAGATTCTGGGGCCCTTTATGTGCATAGAATTTTTACATAGGTTGATATGAACACGGGGTATATCAAAAAGTGATCTGTGTCTTGTGTTGTGGTCATGGGTCCTATTAAAGTTGGTGAGGAGAGTTTTGAGCAGAGGGTTTATATTAGAGTGTAAAGTTTTATATATGTAGTAGGCACAAGAGTAAGTATGAATGTTCTTTACGGTGAGTAGTTTGAGACTTTTGAATATTGGTGGAGTATGCTGTCTAGAGTGGGAATTTGTTATCATTCTGACTGCGGCCTTTTGTTGTGTTATGAGTGGTCTAAGGTGATTTAACGTTGTTGATCCCCATGCACAGATTCCATAGGTGAGATACGGGTAGATAAGTGAATGATATAGTGCAATGAGAGCTGATTGAGGTACATAATAGCGTATCTTTGATAATATGCCTACTGTCTTCGAGATTTTCTTGGAAATTTGTTGTATATGTGTTTGGAATTTAAGGCTACTGTCAAGGTGGATTCCTAGGAATTTTCCTCTGTGAGTCTTGTGATGGGTGTACCATTGAGTGTTATGTTAAGTGGAACATTTGTGGCTTTGCTTCCAAACTGTATGAAGTAGGTCTTGTCAGTATTGAGAGTAAGCTTGTTAGTCGTCATCCATGTTGATATTTTCTGTAATTCGGCATTAACAGTGTTGGCCAGTATAACTGGATTTGGGTGAGAGAAGACATATGTTGTGTCATCTGCAAATAAAATGGGTTTGAGTAGTTGTGATGCATTCGGTAGGTCATTTATGTAAATGAGGAATAGGAGTGGCCCCAGGACACTTCCTTGAGGGACTCCGACTGCAATTTGTTGTGTGGAAGAGTTCGCTCCATTTGTGTACACGTATTGGCTTCTGTTGGTGAGGTATGACTTTAGGTAGTTGAGTGGGTGCCCCCTTATACCATAGTGTGCTAATTTTGTGAGCAGTAAATCATGGTCGACTGTATCAAAAGCTTTGCGTAGATCAATGAAGATTCCCAGTGGGACTTCTTTTTTCTCAAGTGCTGTATATATTAACTCCAACATGTGCGTAATAGCATCGTTTGTGCTCTTGTTTGTCCTGAATCCAAATTGACAGGGGTTGAGTACATTGTGTGAGACGAGGTAGGAATAGATTTGCTGATGATACAAAAATAGGCCGTATAATTCATTCTGAGGAGGATAACAGTGAACTCCAGGAGGATTTGGATAAATTAATGTCTTGGTCTGAAAAGTGGCAGATGAAGTTCAATGTGGAGAAGTGTAAGGTGCTTGTCGTTGGTAATGAAAATATCCCTCGAATTTATAAACTAGGTGAAGTTGAGCTTGATCATACAGAATGTGAAAAAGACTTGGGAGTCATGGTAAGCAGAAATCTAAAGCCAAGACAACAGTGCCTAAGTGTGCGCAATAAGGCTAACAGATTACTAGGATTTATTTCAAGAAGTATAAGCAACAGAAGTCCAAAAGTTATTTTACAGCTCTATACATCACTAGTGAGACCTCATTTGGATTATGCAGCTCAGTTTTGGTCTCCTTACTACAGGATGGATATAGATTCATTGGAGAACATACAAAGAAGAATGACTAAAATGATTTACAGTATAAGAAATCTCCCGTATGAAGATAGACTTAGAGCATTGAATCTCCACTCTCTGGAGAGACGTAGAATGAGGGGAGATATCATCGAGGTGTACAAGTGGATGATGGGCATAAACAAAGGAGATATTAATAAAATACTGAGGATATCGAACCAAGTAAGAACGAGAAATAACGGATTTAAATTGGATAAATTTAGATTTAGAAAGGACATAGGCAAGTACTGGTTTTCGAACAGAGTTGTAGATGCGTGGAACAATCTTCCGAGTAGGGTGATAGAGGCTAGGACCTTGGGTGGCTTTAAAAAGAGATTGGACAAATATATGAGTGGGAGGGGCTGGGTTTGATTAGTGTCGTGAGTACAGGAGTAAATTCTTAGGTAGTGGTGGTTTTGATAAGGACCTGCCTTGTATGGGCCAGTAGGCCTTCTGCAGTGTTCCTCCATTCTTATGTTCTTATGTTCTTGTCTATGAATTAATTTTTCGAAGATTTTAGAAAGCAATGGTAAATTAGAAATTGGTCTATAATTATTCAGGTCTGTTTGATCACCTCCTTTGTGGATCGGGGTGACCCTAGCTATTTTGAGAATTGATGGAAAGGTAGAGGTTAATACAAATACTGCACATATAGGAGTTAGACGACGTTTCGGCCCGACTTGGACCATTTACAAAGTCATTTACAAAGTGACTTTGTAAATGGTCCAAGTCGGGCCGAAACGTCGTCGTAAGCTCCTCTCTTTTATATGTGCGGGTTGTGTGTGTATTGTTCCAGCCACGGTATTGTGCCTTTTGTTATTTATTTAGAGGCTTCAATGGATTTATTGAATAGTGTTGCTATAATTGGTGACAGTACCTGTGAAGCTTTTTTGTACATAAAAGGTGGTAAGCTGTTTATGTCTCCTGCCTTGTTTTTAAGGGTGTTGATTATGAGCGAGAATTCAATTGGGTTGGTAGGAGATAGGAATAGTGTATTAGGGTAGGTGTTTGTGAGGTAGTCTGTTGGACGGGTGTTCGAGCTTGGGATTTTACTCTCTAGATTCTTTCCTATGGTGGAGAAGAAAACATTAAGTCTGTTTGCTGTCTCAGTAGGTGAGAGTAGGGGTTCATCTGTTTTTGATAATTTGATGGTGTTGTTTTTCGATATCTTTTTATTTCCTAGAATTGCAGATAGGGTCTTCCAGGTCTTTTTCATATCACCTTTTATGTTCTGGAGTCTGTTATCATAATACAATTTTTTTGACCTTCTTATCAGGCTGGTAAGAATTGATGAGTAGCGTTTGGATTGTTCTCTGGTTATTAGACACCTTCTGTATTGTTTTTCATATTGGTGCCTTTTGTTAATGGATTTAAGGATGCTGGGTGTTAGCCAGGGATTGTTAAATCTCTTAGCTGTGATCTGTTTAGTTTTTTTTAGGGCAATGTTGTTATAGAGGTAGTGGTTTTTTTTTCAGGAAATTCTTGATGGATTCATTAGTATCTGAATATGTTTCTAACTCATTATGCAACTGTATACACACACACATGCACACACCATTATAGGGTGGCAACTGTATACACACACACGCACACATACACACCTTGTGACAGTATCTCAGTGAGTGGCAGTATAAAATTCAGATTTTTACTGTATTAGTATCATTATTAGTATTAGAATAAGTACTAGTAATACTATATTAGCAAAATAACTGAAGAAAGAAGTGACTGGGGACACAGGATACGAACAAGCAGTTGACCGTTAGAACCATCCACTCCCTCCTTCCTCCCCTTCCACCCCCCATTCTCCCCTCACTGGCATCTCTCCCCTCTCCCTCTCCCTTCTCTCTTTTGCTCCTCCTCCCCTTCTCCCTCCCTCCCCTCTATCCCCCCTCTTCTTTTCCTCCTTCCCTTCCACCCCTTATACTATAGCTCCCTTCCCCCCTTTTTTCTCAACCCTTCCATCACTCTCCCTCCTAAACCTCTCCCCCTTAAACCCTACACTTTCCTGAACACACACACACACACAAAAAAAAAAAATGGTTGTAGGGACTCCCAGAACCCAGGGACCAGAGGAGAATGGCTTTGGTAAGGAAGAATGGATGGAAGAGCAGTGCAAAAGGATAGAACAGGAGTGGGAGAGAAAACTAGGAGAGCTTTCTGCAAAAATGGAGAGAGCGCTTTCTGTGAAACTGGAAAAGAGGTTGGAGGAGGAGAAGAAGAATTGGGAGTCAAAAGCTGAAGATGCAGTAGCCAGGATAAGAGGCCTAGAAGATGAGGTAAACAGGCTGAAGCAGGTTACAGGGGTATTGACCAGTAAAGATACAGCATCAAGGGTGTCCATAGGGAAGGAAGGAGATATAACTTACGCTACAGCCGCATCTGCCTACCAAGCAGGGCCAAGGAGTGAAAGGGGTGAGCAGCTGAGAGCAGGTGGAGAGGAGAATGGGGCAAATGCAGGGGAACGATCATGCCAACAAGAGCGACGGGGAAAAAAAGGAGAGAAACAGGAACCTGAGCTGCAGAGGGAAAGGCAATGGGAGGAGGAGAGGGCAAAGGCAATGTTTATTCATGGGAGGAAGGAGAGAGAGGAAAGGACACACACAGAAAGACAGCAGGCAGAAAGAAAGGAGATTGAGAGCATACTCAAAGAAATAGGCGAAGAAGACATGTCCGAGATTGTAAATTTTCAGAGAATAGGGGGGTACTCGAAGGGGAGAAAACGACCGCTCAAGCTGATCCTCAGGACAGAAACAGAGAGGGGCAGAATCCTCCAAGAGAAACCACGATTGAAGGAAACGGAAGATTACAGGAGGGTGTTCCTAGACCGGGACAGAACAAAAACAGAACGACAGCAGCTGAGGGAGAGGGCACAAAGGCAAAAGGAGCGAGGAGGAGAGACAAGGACAGAATCAGTAGAGGACAACCAGAGCAGGACAGAGCAACAGGAACAAGCACAACCCAACAACCAAGCACACGGTCCCAACACAAACTACAACCCACACTCACAGCCCACACCCAACACTCCACTATAGAATCCCACAGTACACTGCCAGGTACCCCACCCTCACAGACCCCCCAAAACACTGTATTAGAGAGGAAACTGAAGGTATGGTACACCAATGCTGATGGAATAACAAATAAGTGGGAGGAGTGGCACGAAAGAGTCAAAGAGGCATCACCGGACATAATAGCTCTCACAGAAACCAAGCTCACAGCTATGATAACAGATGCCATCTTTCCAATGGGGTACCAGATCCTGAGGAAAGACAGAGGGAACAGAGAGGGTGGAGGAGTTGCACTGCTAATCAAAAACAAATGGGATTTTAACGAGCTGGAAAGAGGAGACAGAGGAGAAGCTGGGGATTACATAGTAGGAATGCTACAGTCTGGAGGTCCCAAGGTGGTAATTGCAGTGATGTATAACCCACCACTGAACAGCAGGAGGCCAAGGCAAGAGTATGATGAGACTAACAGAGCGATGATTGATACACTGGCAGTAGTGGCCAGAAGGGCTTGTGCGAGCAGGGCGAAGCTACTGATCATGGGTGACTTCAACCATAGGGAAATTGATTGGGAGAACTTAGAGCCACATGGGGGCCAGGAAACATGGAAGGCTAAGATGCTGGAGGTGGTACTGGAAAATCTCATGTACCAACACGTAAGGGACACTACCAGAGAGAGAGGAGAGGACGAACCAGCGAGACTGAACTTAGTATTCACCCTGAGTAGTGCAGATATTGAGGACATCCCACATGAAAGCCCCCTTGGAACCAGTGATCACATGGTTCTAAGTTTCGAATACATAGTAGAGTTACAAGTGGAAGGGGAAGCAGGAAAGGCTGCACGAATGAAGCCAAACTACAAGAAAGGTGAATATGTAGGCATGAGGAACTTCCTGCATGGAGTTCAGTGGAACAGAGAGATGGAAGGGAAGTCAGTAGATGCGATGATGGAATATGTGACAACAATTTGCAAGGAAGCTGAGGAGAGGTTTATACCCAAGGGTAACAGGAGAAGCGAAAAAGACAGGATGAGCCCATGGTTCACCCAAAGGTGCAGGGAAGCCAAAACCAAGTGTACAAGGGAATGGAAGAGGTACAGAAGGCAAAGAACCCCGGAGAATAAGGAGACCAGTCGCAGAGCCAGAAATGAATATGCATAGATCAGAAGGGAGGCCCAAAGACAGTACGAGAATGACATAGCAGCGAAAGCCAAATCTGACCCAAAGCTGCTGTACAGCCACATCAGGAGGAGAACAACAGTCAAGGACCATGTGATCAGGCTGAGGAAGGTAGGAGGGAAGGTCACAAGAAATGACCGTGAAGTGTGTGAGGAGCTCAACATGAGATTCAAAGAGGTGTTCACAGAGGAGATAGAAGGGCCTCCAGAAAGGAGAAGAGGTAGGGTACACCATCAGGTGCTCGACACAATACACACAACTGAGGAGGAAGTGAAGAGGCTACTAAGCGAGCTAGATACCTCAAAGGCGATGGGGCTGGATAACATCTCTCCATGGGTCCTGAGAGAGGGAGCAGAGGTGCTATGTGTAACCCTAACAATGATCTTCAACACATCTATCGAAGCAGGGCAACTACCCGAGGTATGGACTCCAAGCAGACATCAACCAAATCTTTAAATGGGCTGCAGAAAACAATATGAAATTCAATGATGAGAAATTTCAATTACTCAGATACGGAAAACGTGAAGAAATTAAAATCTCATCGGAGTACAAAACTAATTCCAACCACACAATAGAGCGAAAAACTAATATCAAAGACCTGGGAGTGATCATGTCAGAGGATCTAACCTTCAAGGACCATAACAAAGTAGCAATTGCATCTTCTCGAAAAATGACAGGATGGATAATGAGAACCTTCAAAACCAGGGATGCCAAACCCATGTTGACACTTTACAGATCGCTTGTTCTATCTATGCTGGAATATTGCTGCACACTAACTGCACCTTTCAAGGCGGGTGAAATTGCTGACCTTGAAAATGTGCAGAGAACCTTCACCGCACGCATATGTGCGATAAACCACCTCAGCTACTTGGAGCGCTTGAAGTTCCTAAACCTGTACTCTCTAGAACGCAGGTGGGAGAGATACATTATTATATACACATGGAAAATTCTCGAGGGCTTAGTACCAAACTTGCACACAAAAATCACTCTTGGGGTGAGTATAACACCAGGTACATTTCCTGAGGAGCACATCAACCAAATAACTGCTGCAGCATATGGGCGCCTAGCAAACCAAAGAACAGCATTCCGACATCTTAATAAAAAATCGTTCAGGACCCTGTACACTGTGTATGTTATGCCCATACTGGAGTACGCAGCACCAGTTTGGAACCCACACCTAGCCAAGCACGTGAAGAAGCTTGAGAAAGTGCAAAGGTTTGCAACAAGACTAGTCCCGGAGCTAAGGGGTATGTCCTACGAGGAGAGGTTAAGGGAAATCGACCTGACGACACTGGAGGACAGGAGGGATAGGGGGGACATGATAACAACATATAAGATACTGAGAGGAATTGACAAAGTGGACAGAGACAGAATGTTCCGGAGATGGGACACAGCAACAAGGGGACACAGTTGGAAGTTGAAGACTCAGACGAATCACAGGGATGTTAGGAAGTATTTCTTCAGTCACAGAGTGGTCGGGAAGTGGAATAGTTTAGGAAGTGATGTAGTGGAGGTGTGTTGTGGGGTTCTTTTCATAGATTTGGTAATATTAACAGACGATGAGCTTGGTTTTTGGTAGCGTTTAATGAGGCGTTGGATATATGGGAGCTGAGAGCCTATGCCTGTGTCCGTCTGCTAGGTCTACCCCGATGGTACTGAGGCTACTAGGCCGCCCGGCACTGAGGCATTCAAAATGCAGGCCTATGATTGGCTAATGCCAGATCACATGGGCAGAGGTTGGAAATCACGTGAACAGCCGTGGTGCAGCCGTTAGAAATACGCACCGTACAGCTCGGGCATGCTACGTATGGCGTCTCGACATACAACTATACAAACTAAGGACAACAGGCCACAACTCTCAGCTGATTCTATACAATGTCAAAGTACACAACAGTAACATTATACTTCACATGGATGTTATCGTGACTGAACAATCTACATTACTATAT